>WNWK01036103.1:0-19365 GCA_009830355.1 Cherax destructor | reverse complement strand
TTTGGTTACGCCGTATCTTTAGCAAGCATAAAGATATTGTCTTTTGTTGGGTCCCTGGTCATGTTGACGTACAGGGCAATGAACAGGCAGACACTGCTGCGCGGTCAGCAGTACATAACCTTCCAGTTTCATATAGGGGTGTTCCTTTCACGGACTATTTTGCGGTCATTGCTACCCACCTTCGCACCCGTTGGCAACAACGCTGGTCTGACCTGCTGAATAACAAACTTCATTCTATTAAACCGGTTATAGGTTTCTGGCCTTCTTCTTGTCACCAATGTCGAGGTTGGGAGACTACACTCTCCCGTCTTCGCATCGGCCACACTCGTCTTACTCACGGGTATCTCATGGAGGCTCCCTGCCCCTCTCTGTGAGCATTGTCAGGTTCCAGTGTCTGTTCGACATATCCTGTTGGACTGCCCACTCTATCAACGAGCACGCAGAATTTACCTCCAACGACGTCTTCGCTCTGCGGCCCTTTCTTTACCTTTCCTTCTTGCAGATGGCCCTCCTTTAATCCTGACTCTCTCATTGACTTTTTGACAGAAACTGACTTACTACACAAACTCTGAAGATTATACCTCTAGCACCTCCCTCAGTCCCTTCTACCTCGATCTCTTGCTACCCTCCTCCCCTGCACTATCCACCGTCATCTTGCACTCCATACCCTACTAATCGTCCATCTCCCTCTTACAACCCACTCTCCCTGCATCCTACAATAACCTGCAGCGCTGTATAACCCCTGTGGTTTAGCGCTTCTATTTGATTATAATAATAATATCTTTCTGAAAGTGTGCTGACATCACAACCAGCTTACCTCTCCAACTGCAACATCCCCACCCTTCCTTCAGGTTGTAGGCCATGCCCTTCTAACCTCCACAACTGAAGTCCGACTAACCGGTTTCTCTGAATCCCCTCATAAAAGCTGACCTGCTCACAATCCAACAGTACGTCCCTTAAACACCACTTGTCTCCATTCATTCCTATTTAATGTACTCTCAAAAGCCTGTTGGATGCTCAAGCCCCTACAACTCAAAAGACTTTTGTACCCCACTTCCCCTTCTACATTCCACCCTAGCTTTATACACCCTCATCAATCTATCCCTGTCCAGCCTCTCTACAAGCCCAAACCAACTCAACAACCCCTCAGCTCTGAATTATACCCTTGGTCACCCCTATACTGCCTTTTAATTTCTATGCTTCTAATTCTCGGCACAATATTTACAGTACACATTGCTCTCCAACATGACTTCTCTGCTGCCTCTAGCCTAATTTTTGCTCTAACATTCAAAACCTATGCCTCACAAATATATTCAACAAAATACTTTTCAATACTGTCATTTTTCTGTTTAAGCTTTAGTGATGTTCATTAAAGTACTCATTTATGAAAAAGCTTTTGAAGGGAAATAAAAATTGTACACTGAATATGGCCTTGTAATACAATATATAAACAAAAATATATAAACAAGTTAATCATTACTTTGTTTAGAAATTCAGAGAAAAGCTTTCAAATGTATAATCCAAAATGCTTAAAAAAAACTGACATTTCAAAAATGCACCCAAAATAAAGTGCATTGATAAACTGCATTCATAAATTTTATAAAGTTTTAAACAAGAATTATTAAACTAAGCATCTATAAAGCCAAAGGGGATATAGGAATATAGTAAGACATTTATTTTTTATTGAATTGTAAGTGGTATGAGTAGAATAAACTTAATTATAAAAAAAGTTTAATTGATGAAAGATACTAGAACCTGCTCACGTTGATAAATATTAATATAGTCTATGGAGTTTACATTAAAAATATGACATTTTTGACAATTTTTTTTTTTAGTCTTTAACATTCATTTTGCATGTTACATAAGTAACTAAGTCAACTGCAATAGTAGTACGTACTGTACTGTACTTATATAGTAGCACTTGTTCTTAATGAATATTTTATATTTGACATGATACATTAACAAGTGACAATATTCATTAACACTAGACCACTAAGAAAGTACTGAACTGTAGTAATAATATTCACCAAGAGCTCTAAACCTATGTGGGTCATTCAGCACTGCACGATAAGAGGGAGAAACTCGTCAGAAAAAAAAGTGAAGGTGAATTAAAAGTTAAGGTTAAACGGCACAAAAATATTTCAAAATCAGTATGCTATAACAGATCTACCTCCAATACAAAAACCAATGAACAGCATTAGCATTAATGTTTGTTAGGTTCAAAACCTACTGACTGCACAAATCACTGAGGCTGCATTTTACTTGTACACCATTGAACAAGAAAATAATAATTCGTCAAATAAATTCACTCTCTCTCTCTCTCACACTTTCACTCTCACACACCTGGCAGGGCCAGGAGCCGAGTCTCGACCCCTGCAACCACAAATAGGTGAGTACAAATGTAAGTCTCGATGTACTGTATATACCAGAGAAATGCATTAAAAATGGCACTCTCGAAGAGAAAAGCAGAGTAAACATTAGAGCAAAGAATTTCTCTTTATGCTGTGGTTATACTATTATACAACTTTCTATTGCATTATGCTAAAATGGTACATATGTCATAAAGTACATGATAGTATAAAACTCCAGACTTTTTAAACAATGTATGGAGGCGCATGATAGTTTGTAACAACAATGCTACCAATTACACTATTATGTACAAAATTCTGTATCAGCAGTAGCATCACACTGACCTTCCCATGAAACATGATAACCGAAGCCCACTGAAGATAGCAAGATATACGTGAATACAGTATATAAAAGATATCTTCCATTTAACACACAAAAAATTTGCTAATTATACAACAAAGAAAACAAACTTTCATTTATATGTGTACTATACATGACAATAGTTTCTGATCCAGCATGTTTTATATAAAAAAAAATCTTAATTTTTACAATACAGTGGACCCCCTGAAATCGAACGCCTCCCAACTCGACCTATTATGTAAGTTTATTATTGTAAGTGCTTTTGTAAGTGTATTTTTGGGGGTCTGAAATGGACTAATCTAATTTACATTATTCCTTATGGGAATAAATTTGTTCGAGAACAGCATTCTGAAACGAAGAATGTTTGATTTCCAGGGGTCCACTGTATTTATCATTTTTTACTGCAGGTGTTTAAAGACAGTGAATACTTACACTTAGCCTTTATGCATACATTACAGTAATGTACAGAATATTCAGATGGCAAATTCTTGTTTGCACTAAATGAATTCTGCCATTATTTTAAGCAGCTCATTCATAATAATAAAAGGTACTAAACCCAATAGGGTCATTGCTTTTACCCCTCTCAACCTCAAAGCTGGATCATCTTTACGTTGTGGGGAATTCCACAGATAGCGCTTGGGTGGCTATTGTGTTCCAAGCATAATCCATGAACGAAGAGCGTGGTATGTTCTTTAAATGGCGAGAATACATCCTCTCCTCACTTAGCGACATACTCGTTTACCGATGCCTCATAATGTACATTAGAGCTGATTTCCTCTCTTCTGTTTATTTCAATATAGTACAGTACACTACTGTATAAACATGTAAAAATATACCAGAAATGTTATAAATGGTGCAAAGGTGACATTAAAACAATATCAATGCACAGCATATTAGGGGCTTTTGGCATGTACATCTCATTAATACCTATGTATCATGTCTACCCAACTATGCATCATTGTACCATGTCTAAATAAAGTATTATTATTATTAATCGACACAAACTCACTACCATTATAGTATGCTCCTCACTTAGCAACGGAACTCCATCGTTAAGTGAGGAGAGGCTGTATATGATGTGTCAAAATTTGAGTGCTATATGACCCCACTGGGTTTAGCACTTTTCCAATAATAAAATAAACTGATGATTTTTTTGTGCAGTGTATCCCCCTCCCCCAAAAATCAGCAGTGTGAAAAGTAAGGTATAGAGTACAATTGCAAGGTCAAATCCCACACTGCACATTTTGTGATTTCATGATAATAATCAACTTCATTTGCCTGGATTTACATATTAAAATTTACAGATCTATAACATTTTTAAATGGATACTGATTTAGCATATAGGCAAGTTGTGAAAGTAAACAAAGGTTTCCTTGTAAATCATAAACATAGTGAAACTGTTACCATGCTTATTTTAACATCAAAAGCAACACTAGCAGTATGTACAAGTAAGTAATTCCAATCATTTCACCTTGAATGTTCAAAAACAAGTGCCAAACCCATTATAACCTTAAACAGTGCTCACCTATTATGTTATTTTTTTTTCAAACGTTAAAATTCTTATTTACTAATATTATATTGTACTGAAAACTTCTGGTTTAAGATAGCTCTCTCCTATTTCAAGATTAAAATTTTATCTTTTCTCCCATAATATTCCAAGGCTGTGTATCATTCAGCATTTATAAGCAATATTATTTATGGTTTTATGCTAGAGATAAAGCATTTCTATTTTTACTATATAGCAATTACATTAAAGAAAAGTTTGTACAGTTTCAAGAAAGATGTAAGTTTGGATTCCTGTAATACTACAAATTTGATTAACATTACAATTGTATTACAGGTATTACCATGTGTGTTTCTTCACATAAAAAAACAGTGTATACAAACTTCTATCTCTGATACTAGACTAGTATTCAGTGACTTGAATATTTCAGACTACTGTGACTCATTTAACATACTATACTTTTTTATTAAATGTGACAAGCTTTTTAAAAAATATTAACCCTAGTGAGTAGTCACTACTGTTCATTTAATACTGAATATAGAACACTAAATACTAACTATTTTGATTATGTCACAATACTGCTTCCCAGCAAAACAAATAATCAATGAAATATTAATTCCTCACATTTTTATCTAAGTCATATAGTAAAATTGTACAGAAAGAATATATAACTAAGAATGAAATACATAAATATGAAGATAAGCCAAATCTCATCACTAGTTATTGAATGGAAGAAAAATAAAGTAGGAGAGAAGATGAAGGATCCATGAGACCAGTGGGCAAGAAATGCAATTATGAAGCAATGAAACAATTTACAGTATGACAAATAAAGGGACATTTGAGCTTTGTAGAAAACCAGCTAGGAAAGAAAATGTTTTAACTAGAAATGTATACAAGGATCAGTTAAGTATACTATGCATGTACCTGTATGAAAATAAACAAGGAACTGGGAAAATGACTACAATCCCTGCAACCAAATATATGCGAGTATAGGTAAGTACACACAAAGAGTGAGCGTGAGAGTGTGTGTTTGTGTGTTAGTGATAGAGTGAATGAGTGTGCGTGTATGTTTTATATACAGTACATTATGTGAAGCACTAAACCTGTATGAGTCATTCAACACAAGCAATGGTGGAAGCTTGGTCCTCCATTCAGTAAGCACAAGAGACATACTACTTTTGCAGCCAGGTTACCCCCCTGAAGGAGAAGAAAAGAGAAATATTAAAAATACAGAACACATCCTATGACAGAAAACAGTGTCAAAAGAGAAGCAGAAAATCAATTCAAAGTTGACAAAATAGCTAAGTTAAAAACAGAACAAGTTACTTCACCACGATACTGTATGCCATAAATTTAACAGATTCCATGGTATCATCTCAACTGAGCAAGGAACAGTGCCAGAGGTATAAGAGAGAAAATTACATGGGACTATCAGTCACTGAAATGAGTGAGGAAGTAAGAAGGGTTCTAAAGGAATTCTTATTAAAGGCAACAGGACCTGTGAAAATATCACCATGGGTACTAATAAGTCAAGCCCTTTGAAAATCATTTGCCAAAATCTTCAGTAAATCACTAGAGATGCTATGTACTTAGCAGATGCTTGGAAGATAATGTAATATTGTAATGAACAGGAAAGCAAATTAAAAATCAGTGAAAAACACAATCCCTCAAAGAATGCAAACAGAGCTTAATAATTAAAAGGCGTACTTTACAAACCAAATAAAAACCGATGACAGGCCAAAGAGTATCATTAAAGAAAGGAAAGCATAGTCAGACTGCAAATCCATAGACCTTGAGAAAGCCTTTGATACAGTGCCACATAAAATTATTACACATACTGGATATGACAGGATGGGTAACAGGCAGGATATTAACATGGATTATGGAATAGCTGAATTGTTGACAACGAAGATAACAGTAAGGGATCAAATATCTAGATGAGTAAGTGTTACTAGCAGTGTTCCACTATGGGTCAGTACTATGACTCGTATAGTTTCCTGTGTGTGTTAATGACCTTCCAGTAGGAAGATCGACACCTATGCATATATGTTCATGGATGATGTTAAAATTTTAAAGACAGTAAAATACACGGAAAGAACAACATGAATGGTCAAACGATTGGTTATTAGAGTTCAACTCCACCAAGTTTAAGCAGTTAACCTGTGAGTGGGGAATTTTAATGAACTTTATTGTCCTTGATGTGGTTAATCAATTAAAGTCTAAATTTTTCTACATGATGTTATTCAATTTTACCCCACTTTCATCCAAAAATGTTACCTTACACTAGGAAATTTTACTTTTCTCCAAATCTTAGGAAAATACTATAACAACACTTAAAAACCCTCAGAACAAAAAATATTAGTCAGCAAAATAAGAAGAAAAATACAAGAAATATGAGTTTTTAAACTGTAAGGCAATATAAAGTTGTAGACATACTCCTATTACTGCCCATTACAGGGATGGAATGTTTTAATGCATATGAATATTTACAGGTGCATTTGTATAAATTAAATTACACAGTGTATATATTATAAATTTTAAAAAATCATAATTTATATTTTATTACATACAATAAACATGCTTTTTGATTACTATTAGCCTCTAATTTATATAGATGAGTCACTTTTTATATCATTTACTAAAATGGTTTTATTATAAATTTGACAAAATTTTCTTTGAGAATTTTTGACTACAGTATATATGAAGGACAACAGTCTGTTTTTATGTTGAATAAATTTGTAAATGTCATAATATATTTATAAAAATAAAATGGCTAAGTTATTTCACTTGGAAAATGGCATTAACTTCTTATCATGCAATCATACATCTAAATGGGGAACCAAGGAAAGGAAAGAAAACAATATTGTGCCAATTACACTGCTCAACTAGCAGATGAAAGGTACAGCACATTGTTCATTACTGCACTTAACAATTGTAAGAATTTTTTTTATGAGTAAACTTGGTTAATAGAGCCTGACTTTTCTCCAATGTGTTTTACACCATGCAGTCCAACTTGGTTGCATATTTTCAGGAGCATAAGTACTGGATTAAATGAGATTTTACTGTGCATCCATTCATTATTTTCTAATTGGCTAAACACATGGTGTGATTGAGGAAAGTCAAATATCATATTTGAGTACCAAAAAAAGATATTGAGTGTTGAATATCTTACCATCTTACTCTGTTTGACAGTTATTTAAGTATAGTTATGATTCTAAAAGGTAGGAATCATAAGACCTGGAAAAATATAAAAAATATGATGGAGTCCTCTGCCAATGGTGCAGCCAGCTGACAAAGGGGAGGGGAGGGGAGCCCTATTGTAAATAGAAAAAATATGCTCCCTTCCCCACAGCAGCAGCTGTATCATCCATGGAGTGGAAGGGACTCATCTGAGTCATTCCAGTCCCAGAGCAACTGCTGATACATTTTTTCTCCAACTCAGCAGTTTTATTTTTTTATTCTTAATTTTTGCAAAGCCATGTCAAGTCAAAATATGTTAAGTCATTTCAAGTAAAACATGCAATGACATCACAAAGTAGATGGCTGAGCAAACATAAAACCTAATCAGCTCAAGCTTTTCAAACTTCCTGCCACAAGCAGAAAGTAGTGACATCTATCAGTCAATTGTTGGCTGTGTAAGTGAAACCATATTCTCACTCTGGCAGACCTCAGTCTACAAGCAACACCTAGACCTTCCATGCTCTCCCCTGGTTTTTTATTTTGACTCTGACATTTCACTACCTCACTGCATAAATCATAAAATAAATCCAGAAAATGCTCTAGTCTTTGAGTTGGACTGTCATGCATATAACAGATTATTAACATTCTTTTTGGAGTCATAATTAATGTACAATTACAAGGAAAGAATGTAGAAATACAGTGGTACCTCGGTATATGTCCGCTTTGGAATAAGTCTAACTTGGTATACATCCTGTTTGGATGCGAAAATTTTTGCTTCGTATACGACCTTTGTTTGGAATACGACTCGCATGCTAGAACTTGTATGGGTAAAAATGAGTCACGACACTGCGCACTACCCTTGTTTACCTCTCTCTCAAGTCAAAGCCATGACTTCCCACTAGCATCAGTACACCTGTTGCTACCATTCAGTGAACAACCCGCACTGTAACTGTGAATTTTCACATGATTTTGTGTTTTTTCATATAAATTTTTAGTAAATTCATTAACCATGAGTTCTAAGAAAGTTAATGAGAAAGCCAAGCAATGAAGAAAATAGTTAGGATCACCATGGAGGTGAAAAAAGAGATTGTTGAAAAGTATAAAGGTGGCATGTGTATCCGGGACTTGGCTGCTGCATACCGTATGCCGAGAACAACGGTATCTATGATTGTGAAAAACAAAGATGTTATTAAATCGGCTAACGTTGTGAAGGGGTGAAATCGATTACCAAACAAAGATCAGGTACATTAGAGCATGTTGAAAAACTGCTTTTGATCTGGATAACAGAAAAACAGTGTGCCGGCAATAGTGTATCAGAGGCAATGATTTGCGAAAAGGCAAAACTGATGCATGCCAATCTTTTGAAAAACAAGGCAGGAACGAGCCAAGAAAGTGAAGTGTTTAAAGCCAGCCATGGCTGGTTTGATAATTTTAAGAAGAGGACTTGCATTCAGTGTTGTGAGGCATGGAGAGGGAGCCAGTGCTGATAAAGAGGCCGCCAATGATTTTGTTAAGAGAGTTTGGGGAATTTGTGGAGGCTGAGGGTTTTGTTCCCCAACAAGTTTTTAATTGTGACGAAACAGGCCTGTTTTGGAAGAAAATGCCTAACAGGACCTATATTACACAAGAGGAGAAGGCACTCGACTCTTTTCAGAAAAGTAAAGTGAGGTTAAATTTGCATTTATTTCATATAATTCTTTTGTATTTATGTATGTATTTTAGTATTAAGCAGTGTTTAAATTATTTTATACAACCCCATCAATGTATATGCCAATAACAATAGGATTTTTTTTTTCATGGGAACGGATTAATCGTTTTCCCTATACGTACTGTATTTCTTATGGGAAAATTTGTTTGGTATATGTCCTGTTTGGTATAAGTCCAAGGTCCTGGAATGGATTAAGGACGTATACCGAGGTACCACTGTAATATAAAATCCACAAAAAAAGATTGTATGCTTGAATTGTTAACCTTCCCTTTACAAAGATGTGCTAGTTAAGAGACTTGTTCAGATTTTTAACCCAGGATAACCCAATGAAGTTAGTGCATCACAGGGAACTGTCTTATTTCCATTGGGGTCCTTTAATCTTGTTTCCCCAGGATGCAACCCACAACAGTCAGCTAACACCCAGGTACCTATTTACTGCTAGGTGAACACAGAAAGCAGATGTAAGGAAACATGCCCAACATTTCCACCCCATGCTGGAAATTGAGTCACAGACACTCGGTTGATCAAAAAATGGCAGCAAACTGCTAGGAGTTCATGCCTACATGCAAAATTTTTATTTTTATTATTTTCATCAAGCTTTAACACAATTTCACTCTTAAGAGAATTTTGGGGTGTATACTCTATGACTTAAGCTGTGACAAAGTGGTGCAACCAAAGGTCATGCTAGATGACTGTTATATAATTATCAGCCGCCAATCCCTGTCTTCATATCACTACCATACATGCAAATAAATTATCAGCCGCCAATCCCTGTCTTCATATCACTACCATACATGCAAATAAGAGCATTAAAAAATAAATTATTGGTTACTAAAGCCACTACACCCTTGTTAAGGTCATAGTGGCTTTAGTCAGTCTCAATAAGCAATGTGTTCCATGAAAAGCTTGTAGGTGAAATCACAAGATACTGAACTTATATTTCAATAGTTAAAGGGGGATACATTGCATCAGTTTCCCATCCCCAGATATCATGTGCTAATTTGGGTTAGTTGTAGTAAAAATGGTTATCTAACAGACATATAATACTGTATGGTAAGTGTGCGAGGAGATGTAATTGTGTATGCCATGATACAATGTGGTACACAAATAACAGTTCCAGAGACAAGCTTGAGGAAAACAGCCTAATACTATATGAGCATCACAGATCAACAAGCCCATAGGACCTAAAACAAAATTTGCAAATACGCAAACGGTAAACTCAAGATATACTTAGGAAGTATAGTGCTGTGCAATATTAAGCAAAGACACAACAACATGCATCATTCTTTCTTCAACTTCGAATATAATTTTGGATGCTCAACATTCATAAGAACAGAAAATAGAAAGTACATACGTATTAAAAATTTACAATAAAAAAATGAGTTTCATACACATGGATTAATTGATGAAAAATTACTTTGATAGTTCTTTCTGCCATATTAACTTGTACGTAATTAGTCGAGTCTTACTTTATGCTTCAAATTTTTAACCTGTCTGTATATCGTAAACTATGTTCTCACCATCGCAATCACAGATGCATCTGTCAATCAAATGAAAAATATACAAGGTTTCACATCATTCCTTTAAAAACAACTGTACAGCATGCTATACCATTATCACATACCTAATAATTGTACCAAGATCAGCATGGAAGTAGCACTTAGAACTACTTTTTTCCATGGGCACACAGACATCATGGTAGATCCAGTATGTCTATACACTTCTGGAAAGACAGGTAGAAACTCTGTGATGGTTTGTGTATTTTTTTCTTTGCCTGTTTTGCTGGGACACTCTTGATGTTAAAAAATCTGATTGCAGTTTCTGTGATATGGTAAACAGTTGAATAGTATCAAGAAATGATGTGAAACCTTGATTGTTTTAATTTGTAACGTGCATGTGACTTAAAAAACGTTTACAGCAATCATTGATGACTCTACATATTGATTAAGTTTTGAAATGATTAAATCATAAAAAAATTTGAGCTATATATTATGTATTTGACAAGAGGCAAAATATGAAAGCTAATAAACAAATATATAAAGCACAACTCTGTAGTAGCCATATATTCTTTGTTATTACCAATAAAGACAGTACCAATGATTAATGCTGTTTCCATCTTATTTAAAGCAAAAAACCTAAATGGAATTTTATAAATGATCTATGAAAATGAATCCAGTTGAACTGCCAAGTTCATTTCCTCACTAGCACTGTAGATAATATAGTATTTGTATACTATGTACTGTTGACGTGGCAAGTCTATAAAAGTGGGAAGCATGTATTGCAGCACACTGAAAATACAAAATAGAGAAAATTATCATGTCAAAACCTTTATATGTTGAGCACTGCTTAATTGAAAAGTTGTCTGATTTAAAAAAAAACAATACAAACTGCCAAATTCATCTTATAATTTAATACTATAGATAACTAATTACAATACAGTATTAAAATATATAAATTGTAAACAAAATATTTAAACTTTGCAAAAACATTCCTATTACACAAAATCTATACACTTGTATTTGTATACATAACTTTTTTCAAAGTACACAGGATGAAAATATGTAATATAAAATTCCAATGTAGATGTGTATATATGCACACACTTCAAAATAAAACTGTTAAGGAAAAGCAATACAATTATCAAGCTTCATGCCTTTTTCTTCATAAACATGAAACGTGACTGCCAACACCAGGTAGCATCATTATAAACAAAACATCATACTTCTGTTGAGGCACCTAAATAAATAACTATACTTGATGTGAAATCCCCACTTACATAGCTGATAACTCAAACTTATTATATGTAACATTTCTTAAAAGTTTTTTCTTTCTTCTTTGGGGTCACCTTGCCTCGGTGGGAAATGGCTGATGTGTTAAAAAAAAAATCTTAAAAGTATTAATTTGTTTTAAGTTTTTCCAAAAGCAGACAAGTTGCCATGCCCAAACTATAGTTAATTTCTTAAGATTTCTTGTCTTATGTACATATTTTGTCACAGAATGAATATCCTTTTCAACAAACATAGCAAATATTAAAATCAGATAGATACCTTAAAGCCATGTGCTTGATCATTTGCTCATTTTCAGCATTATTAAAACTTAATTTTACTCTACCAACATACCATCCTTAGTGGACTATCATACAAAATGCCTTTGAAAAATTATCTTTAAGTGGCCTTCACAAACATTATTACAAGATTAGTACAGTATGTAGTAACTTCTAATCAGAATCTTAACATTAACAAATGTGGTCAAGTATTGTCTTTGTTTTGTACTGCTTATCAAAACCAATATTCTAATTTTTATACTACTGTACTATTTATTTCCTTCTGCACACTGGCTAACTATGTCAAATGTAATTTTTTGTAAATTCTTAAGTCCAAGAATTGCAGTTTCTAACTGCTTCACATTCAGGATAAATACAGTACAGTACATTCACAACTTCTTTGCATGAGCATTTATCACTCACTTCTTAAAAAGGAAATGGGAAAACACACAAAACAAAAGTGTATAGGATTAATACTACAGTTAGCATACTTTAGAAATTGTCAAAAGGATAACTACTGAGTGAAGATACTGAAAAAAGTGAATGTACCAAACATTTTCTTTTTACATTGTAAAGTTTTTGTTATATATGGTAGTATATAAAAGCATGAAAACACAAGTACAGAGGCAGAGAAGCGGGAATATGTGCAGTATGTTGTTTCTGTACCCCTTAACAAGAAGCAGGAAGAAAACCCTGTTTAACACAGAATTATGCCTATAAGAAATGACATTCAGTGTCTCAGACATTAACTTATGCCCATGTCTTCCTACTAAATGTTTGTCATTACAAGTGGTTGTTGTTAGATAATAAATTATATATAGTAACCAATTTGCTATGGAAGTCTAAGCAGGTACCACCATGCATGTGCCACAAACAACATATATTACAACACTGGTTAACACTGTAATTCAGTCTCATGTTATATATCACTGTCAACACATGTAGTATTCATGGTATTCATAGCTACCATTTAGTAAACCAAACTATATTTAATCCATTTAATGTCATTTTAAACTGCCCTAAGTAACTTATGTAATATTGCATTACACAGTTCATGAACCAAAATTTAGTAGCAAGCACGTTCAAGAAGCTTGCTCAAGTGTACTTTTACAATTTTGCATCAACTATCAAAGGATATGTTATAATGAGAACTTGTTTATATTATTTTCCTGTCAAAATATGCAAAACAATTGTAATGCAAATATTGTTTTAACACTGTGAGGTATACTATCATTGTTTAATATTTGGTCATATGCTTAAAAGGTCAAAAGACATAGTATAATGTATTCTGATGAAAATTAACAGTGTTTTGTATATAGTAAATACTGTGATGTATACAAAACTTTCAAATAATTCTAAATATATTAATCAATTTTTGGATGTATTAAAAGCAGTAGTTTTGAAAATTTAGATTTCATAATATACAGAAAAGTTATCTTTATACACTAGCAACAATATTTCTCTTAGAAAGTTAAGAGAGCATAACTACGTACAATGTTATAGTAATTTATTACTCCTGTATGTATGTAACTGGCCACATGATGTTTCAGGAAAGTGGGCAGGCTTCAGCTACATTCCCCAGAGTAGGCAGCTGCTCATTTAACTGTAATAATCAATATAATTTTTTTTAACAATGAACACAATTATTTACCTTCTCCTGAATGATGTACTGTATTTGTTGTTTCCATATATTATGGTACTGTAGACTCTAAACCTGCAATATACTATGTCTTTTTTCTAAACACCTTTACAACTACTATGTAACAGTTTTACATAAAGGATTTGTTCACTGATGAATTCCTCCATGAAATAAATGAGATGACTACATGAAATGGTAATTAACCAACAACCATCAAAACAAGAGAAGACTCAAATAAAAATTAATATACGAGATAAGAAAATTCATACCTAATCCTGAATTAATATAAATAATACAGATTACCTGCTGTATAAATTATATAAGCTATATTCATTTAACATTAATTCAATCATTATGAAGATAATATGGTATAAAATACTCATCCCTATGAAAATTAATTTAAAATTTATTTACTGTGTCTTAAGTACTGTACATATACTTAGGTTGATGAATAAAGCCTGAGGAAAGTGACAAGGTGAATCGTCTAGAAATTACAGCATTTGTAATTACTGTCATTAGCATTAATTTTCTTGCAACTTCTGATAACCAACGTCAAAAAAATTCTTTGTACAGAGTGGAACCAAAAAAAATGCATTTGTGTTGACAACCTTTCTAGCAAGACAATACACAAGACGGCCTGCTTCTGCTAGTCTGAAACGAGTTCCATTTAACAAGATGTGTCTAGTAGTCTACATAAGGACAACAATGCACCATGTTTCATTTGTGCCTCTTCTTGTAGACATTACATTTTCAAATTAAAGTAAAAAAATTCTTCAAACTGCATTACAGACGTCCTGTTGCCTTTCTCTACCGTATGTGTCTTGGGGACGAGGATAAACCTCCTTCCATTTGCTGAAAAAAAATAGAGACTTAGTTTACTTCATTCTATCAGTCACTCCTCTTTCCTCATGCACCCACCCTCCTATAGCCACAAACTTCTGCCCCACATTCTAATACTGCATTTTTAAAACTATCCCAACCCTCTTCAACCCTCCCCATTACTCATACTTGCATTAGCCCACCTTTCTGCCAATAATTTCTTATATCTCACCCTAACTTCCTCCTCCCTTAGTTTATACACTTTCACCTCTCTCTTTCTTGCTGTTGCCATTTTACTTTTGTCCCATCTACCTCTTACTCTAACTGTAGCTACAACTAAATAATGATCCAATATATCCATTGCCCCTCTATAAACATGTACATCCTGAAGCCTACCCATCAACCTTTTATCCACCAATACATAATCTAATAAACTACTTTCATTACATGCTATATCATATCTTGTATACTTATTTATCCTCTTTTTCATAAAATATGTATTACTTATTACCAAACCTCTTTCTACACATAGCTCAATTAAAGGCTCTCCATTTTCATTTACACCTGGCACCCCAAATTTACCTACTACTCCCTCAACTTTTAAATGTCGATGAAAAAAGGGAGGCGGTAATTTCATGTACTGGCCAAGGAGGTACAACATCGTTTAGGAGTGAAGAAGAGCAGGATGTGAGTGTGGCGGAGGTGCGTGAGGCATTACGTAGAATGAAAGGGAGTAAAGCAGCTGGAACTGACAGGATCATGACAGAAATGTTAAAAGCAGGGGGGGGATATAGTGCTAGAGTGGTTGGTATTTTTGTTTAATAAATGTATGAAAGAGAGGAAGGTACCTAGGGATTGGCAGAGAGCATGTATAGTTCCTTTATATAAAGGGAAGGGGGATAAAAGAGAGTGTAAAAATTATAGGGGAATAAGTTTACTGAGTATACCAGGTAAAGTGTATGGCAGGGTTGTTATTGAAAGAATTAGAGGTAAGACAGAGAGTAGGATTGCAGATGAGCAAGGAGGCTTTAGAGTGGGTAGGGGATGGGTAGATCAAGTGTTTACAGTGAAGCATATATGTGAACAGTATTTAGATAAAGATAGAGAAGTTTTCATTGCATTTATGGATTTAGAAAAGGCATATGATAGAGTGGATAGGGGAGCAATGTGGCAAATGTTGCAAGTGTGTGGAATAGGTAGTAAGTTACTGAAGGCTGTAAAGAATTTTTATGAGGATAGTGAGGTAGTAGGTTGGTAGACAGCAACCGCCCAGGGAGGTACTACCGTCCTGCCAAGTGAGTGTAAAACGAAAGCCTGTATTTGTTTTACATGATGGTAGGATTGCTGGTGTCTTTTTTCTGTCTCATAAACATGCAAGATTTCAGGTATGTCTTGTTACTTCTACTTACACTTAGGTCACACTACACATTCATGTACAAGCATATGTATATACACACACCCCTCTGGGTTTTCTTCTATTTTCTTACTAGTTCTTGTTCTTATTTCCTCTTATCTCCATGGGGAAGTGGAACAGAATTCTTCCTCCGTAAGCCATGCGTGTCGTAAGAGCCGACTAAAATGCCGGGTGCAAGGGGCTAGTAACCCCTTCTCCTGTATATATTACTAAATGTAAAAGGAGAAACTTTCGTTTTTTCTTTTGGGCCACCCTGCTTCGGTGGGAAACGGCCGACGTGTTGAAAGAAAGAAAAGAAGTGAGGCTCAGGTTAGGGTGTGTAGGAGAGAGGGAGATTACTTCCCGGTAAAAGTAGGTCTTAGACAGGGATGTGTAATGTCACCATGGTTGTTTAATATATTTATAGATGGGGTTGTAAAGAAGTAAATGCTAGGGTGTTGGGGAGAGGGTGGGATTAAATTATGGGAATTAAATGCAAAATGGGAGTTGACACAGTTACTTTTGCTGATGATACTGTGCTTATGGGAGATTCTAAAGAAAAATTGCAAAGGTTAGTGGACGAGTTTGGGAGAGTGTGTAAAGGTAGAAAGTTGAAAGTGAACATAGATAAGAGTAAGGTGATGAGGGTATCAAACGATTTAAATAAAGAAAAATTGGATATCACATTGGAGAGATGGATTATGGAAGAAGTAAATGTTTTCAGATATTTGGGAGTTGACGTGTCAGCGGATGGGTTTATGAAGGATGAGGTTAACCATAGAATTGATGAAGGAAAAAGGTGAGTGGTGCGTTGAGGTATCTGTGGAGACAAAAACGTTATCCATGGAGGCAAAGAAGGGAATGTACGAAAGTATAGTGGTACCAACACACTTATATGGGTGTGAAGCATGGGTTGCAAATGCTGCAGCGAGGAGGAGGCTGGCGGCAGTGGAGATGTCCTGTCTAAGGGCAATGTGTGTGTAAATATTATGCAGAAAATTCGAATGTGGAAATTAGGAGAAGGTGTGGAGTTACTAAAAGTATTTGTCAGAGGGCTGAAGAGGGGTTGTTGAGGTGGTTTGGTCATTTAGTGAGAATGGATCAAAGTAGAATGACTTGGAGAGTATATAAATCTGTAGGGAAAGGAAGGCGGGGTAGGGGTCGTCCTAGAAAGGTTGGAGGGAGGGGTAAAGGAGGTTTTGTGGGCGAGGGCTTGGACTTCCAGCAAGCATGTGTGAGCGTGTTAGATAGGAGTGAATGGAGACGAATGGCTTTTGGGACATGACAATCTGTTGGAGTGTGAGCAGGGTAACATTTTGTGAAGGGATTCAGGGAAACCAGTTAATTGATTTAGTAGTTGGACTTGAGTTCTGGAAATGGGAAGTACAATACCTGCACTTTAAAGGAGGGTCTGGGATAGTGACAGCTGGGAGGGACTATTCTCAGCTGTCATATCTGAGCGCCTCTGCAAAGACAGTGATTATGTATGAGTGTGGTGAAAGTGTTGAATGATGATGAAAGTATTTTCTTTTGGGGATTTTCTTTCTTTTGGGTCACCCTGCCTCGGTGGGAGACGGCCGACTTGTTGAAAAAAAAATATATATATATATATCTATCTATATATATATATATATACATATATATATATATATATATATATATATATATATCTCAATATCATATATATATATATATATATATATATATATATATATATATATATATATATATATATATATATATATATATATATTTTTTTTTTTTTTTCAACAAGTCGGCGTCTCCACCAGGCAGGGTGACAAAAAGAAAGAAAATCCCAAAGAAAAACTTTCATCATCATTCAACACTTTCACCACACTCATACATAATCACTGTCTTTGCAGAGAGTCAGATCGACAGCTGAGAAAAGTCCCTCCCAGCTGTCACTATCTCAGACCCTCCTTTAAAGTGCAGGCACTGTACTTCCCATTTCCAGGACTCAAGTCCAACTAAATCAATTAACTGGTTTCCTGAATCCCTTCACAAAATGTTACCCTGCTCACACTCCAACAGATCGTCATGTCCCAAAACCATTCGTCTCCATTTACTCCTATCTAACACGCTCACACATGCTTGCTGGAAGTCCAAGCCCTCGCCCACAAAACCTCCTTTACCCTTCCCTCCAACCTTTCTAGGACGACCCCTACCCCGCCTTCCTTCCCCTACAGATTTATACGCTCTCCAAGTCATTCTACTTTGATCCATTCTCTCTAAATGACCAAACCACCTCAACAACCCTCTTCAGCCCTCTGACAAATACTTTTAGTAACTTCACACCTTCTCCTAATTTCCACATTCCGAATTTTCTGCATAATATTTACACCACACATTGCCCTTAGACAGGACATCTCCACTGCCTCCAGCCTCCTCCTTGCTGCAGCATTTGCAACCCATGCTTCACACCCATATAAGAGTGTTGGTACCACTATACTTCGTACATTCCCTTCTTTGCCTCCATGGATAACGTTTTTGTCTCCACAGATACCTCAATGCACCACTCACCTTTTTCCTTCATCAATTCTATGGTTAACCTCATCCTTCATAAACCCATCCGCTGACACGTAAACTCCCAAATATCTGAAAACATTTACTTCTTCCATAATCCTCTCTCCAATGTGATATCCAATTTTCTTTATTTAAATCGTTTGATACCCTCATCACCTTATCTTATCTATGTTCACTTTAAATTTCTACCTTTACACACTCTCCAAACTCGTCCACTAACCTTGCAACTTTCTTTAGAATCTCCCATAAGCACAGTATCATCAGCAAAAAGTAACTGTGTCAACTCCCATTTGCATTTAATTCTCCATAATTTAATCCCACCCTCTCCCAACACCCTAGCATTTACTTCTTTTACAACCCCATCTATAAATATATTAAACAACCATGGTGACATTACACATCCCTGTCTAAGACCTGCCTTTACCGGAAGTAATCTCCTCTCTCCACACACTAACCTGAGCCTCACTATCCTCATAAAACTCTTTACAGCCTTCAGTAACTTACTACCTATTCCATACACTTGCAACATTTGCCACATTGCTCCCCTATCCACTCTATCATATGCCTTTTCTAAATCCATAAATGCAATAAAACTTCTCTACCTTTATCTAAATATTGTTCACATATATGCTTCACTGTAAACACTTGATCTACACATCCCCTACCTACTCTAAAGCCTCCTTGCTCATCTGCAATCCTACTCTGTCTTACCTCTAATTCTTTCAATAATAACCCTGCCATACACTTTACCTGGTATACTCAGTAAACTTATTCCCCTATAATTTTACACTCTCTTTTATCCCCTTCCCTTTATATAAAGGAACTA
>WNWK01036102.1:0-19365 GCA_009830355.1 Cherax destructor | reverse complement strand
CCAAACACATATGTAATACTAAATATGTAATGATAAATATTAACATTAAAATACATTCATTTAACTTGACTTCACAATAACACTGGTTTTATTTTCTGAAAATCTAACTCTACCGAGACTGTGTATGTAAGATGTATTATTGGTACCAGCTTCACCACCACCGTGTGTCTCCCAGGTCTAAAACGACCAGCTGCCCACATCGACCACCAACACGACAACATGTGTCTCCCAGTACTCTCCAAAACGACTGCATAATTCAGTGATTTTTCATTATATTTTTTTTTCACTGAGCATCTTTAGTTACTCATCACATTCACAGTCCCGCTACTTCTCCCAGTTCACAGTCCCACTACTTCTCCCAGTTCACAGTCCCACTACTTCTCCCAGTTCACAGTCCCGCTACTTCTCCCAGTTCACAGTCCCACTACTTCTCCCAGTTCACAGTCCCGCTACTTCTCCCAGTTCACAGTCCCGCTACTTCTACCAGTTCACAGTCAGGCTACTTCTCCCAGTTCACAGTCCCGCTACTTCTCCCAGTTCACAGTCCCGCTACTTCTACCAGTTCACAGTCCCACTACTTCTCCCAGTTCACAGTCCCTCTACTTCTCCCAGTTCACAGTCCCGCTACTTCTCCAGTTCACAGTCCCGCTACTTCTCCCAGTTCACAGTCCCGCTTCTTCTCCCAGTTCACAGTCCCGCTACTTCTCCCAGTTCACAGTCCCGCTACTTCTCCCAGTTCACAGTCCGCTATTCTCCCAGTTCACAGTCCCGCACTTCTCCCAGTTCACAGTCCCGCTACTTTTCCCAGTTCACAGTCCCGCTACTTCTCCCAGTTCACAGTCCCGCTACTTCTACCAGTTCACAGTTCCACTACTTCTCCCAGTTCACAGTCCCGCTACTTCTCTCAGTTCACATTCCCGCTACTTCTACCCGTTCACAGTCCTGCTACTTCTCCCAGTCCACAGTCCCGCTACTTCTACCAGTTCACAGTCCCACTACTTCTACCAGTTCACAGTCCTGCTACTTCTACCAGTTCACAGTCCCACTACTTCTCCCAGTTCACAGTCCTGCTACTTCTACCAGTTCACAGTCCCACTACTTCTACCAGTTCACAGTCCTGCTACTTCTCCCAGTCCACAGTCCCGCTACTTCTACCAGTTCACAGTCCCACTACTTCTACCAGTTCACAGTCCTGCTACTTCTACCAGTTCACAGTCCCACTACTTCTCCCAGTTCACAGTCCCGCTACTTCTACCAGTTCACAGTCCCACTACTTCTCCCAGTTCACAGTCCGGCTACTTCTCCCAGTTCACAGTCCTGCTACTTCTCCCAGTTCACAGTCCCGCTACTTCTACCAGTTCACAGTCACACTACTTCTCCCAGTTCACAGTCCCGCTACTTCTACCAGTTCAGTCCCACTACTTCTCCCAGTTCACAGTCCCGCTACTTCTACCAGTTCACAGTCCCACTACTTCTACCAGTTCACAGTCCCACTACTTCTCCCAGTTCACAGTCCTGCTACTTTTCCCAGTTCACAGTCCTGCCACTTCTACCAGTTCACAGTCCCACTACTTCTCCCAGTTCACCGTCCCGCTACTTCTCCCAGTTCACAGTCCTGCTACTTCTCCCAGTTCACAGTCCCGCTACTTCTACCAGTTCACAGTCCCGCTACTTCTACCAGTTCACAGTCCCACTACTTCTCCCAGTTCACAGTCCTGCTACTTCTCCCAGTTCACAGTCCCGCTACTTCTACCAGCTCACAGTCCCACTACTTCTACCAGTTCACAGTCCTGCTACTTCTCCCAGTTCACAGTCCTGCTACTTCTACCAGTTCACAGTCCTGCTATTTCTCCCAGTTCACAGTCCCGCTACTTCTACCAGCTCACAGTCTCACTACTTCTACCAGTTCACAGTCCTGCTACTTCTCCCAGTTCACAGTCCCGCTACTTCTACCAGCTCACAGTCCCACTACTTCTACCAGTTCACAGTCCTGCTACTTCTACCAGTTCACAGTCCCACTACTTCTCCCAGTTCACAGTCCCGCTACTTCTACCAGCTCACAGTCCCACTACTTCTACCAGTTCACAGTCCTGCTACTTCTACCAGTTCACAGTCCCACTACTTCTACCAGTTCTCTTGATTAACTGAGAGGTTTTGTGCGACGAGGCTCCACTCTAGAGGTGCAAGTTTGCGAACGAGTGTAGTAAGTAAACTTCACAAGTTTGCGAACGAGTGTAGAAAAGCAAACTTCACAAGTTTGCGAACGAGTGTAGCGAGTTAAGTTGGCAAGTATCTGAAATAGCCGGCTTACTTTCTCTTCAGTGTTTGTAAACACACCAGAGGCAGGAAGCCTGTGCTGCCACGACGGGATTTGTAAGTTGTAAAGGAAAGAGAGACTAGTATCGCAAGCACCTCATTGCTTGGAAGAGCACACTCAACTCTACACACACACACACACACACACACACACACACACACACACACAAACACACACACTTGGAAGAGAGAATAATTTAACAAGACAAATGACGAATTAAATGATTTATTAAACAAACCATTAATGAAAGGGAACATGATAAGGGAAAACTTATTATAATTTAAGGTTTTAACCAGAGGAAATAAATGAGGCAGCCTATGAAGGCGAAACTAAATAAATAGTCAATAGAATACTTTAATACAATAGAGATTGTTTGCGCATGAGAATATTAGTGAAGCAAAGCAGGCGAGACCAGGAAACACACCCTAAGTACTAGACCTAGTGAAAAAAAGGGAAGAATTTTTGAACACAGCCTATGTAAACCTCCTTGGAGAGAGTTTTCATCCTCTGTTATTATTATGATAATAATAATAATAATAATAATAATAATAATAATAATAATAATAATAATAATAATAATAATAATAATAATAATAATAATAATAATAATCTTTATTACTACAAGTACATGAACAAGGTATACAGACCATAGCTGACATCAGTGACATACTATTATATAGAAAGCCGCTTGTTATACTGAGCATTTCTGGAAAATTAGGTCAGTTTTGTTATAGATAAGATGTGTTCTTAAATACGACTTATAAGAGGACAAGAGAAACTTACAAGAACTACCTTATCACAAGCAAAAATTATTATACTTCAAGACATTATTTTAGAAAAACAAAACGAAATATTGAAAGAAATGAACATTTATAATTTATATACAAAGTAATGTGTAAATGGAATCATATTCTTTATTCCTAAAAGGAATTTAACACGATTTAAAAAGAGAGAATTGTTTTAATTTCTGGATAACAAGAGCAAAATAATAAAAGAAATATTATTTTTTCCGTTAGTTGTTATTGAATTCTGAGAACTGGGAGAAGTAGCGGGACTGAGAACTGGGAGAAGTAGCGGGACGTGAACTGGGAGAAGTAGCGGGACTGTGAACTGAGAAGTAGTGGGACTGTGAACTGAGGAAGCGACTGGAACTGGGAGATGCGGACGAACTGGGAGAATGGCGGGACTGTGAACTGGGAAATAGCGGACGTGGAACCTGGGAAATAGCGGACTGTGAAACTGGGAGAGTAACGGGACTTAAACTGGGAGAAGTAGTGGGACTGTGAACTGGGAGAAGTGCGGGACTGTGAACTGGGGAAGTGTGGGACTGTGAATTGGGAGAAGTAGTGGGACTGTGAACTGGGAGAAGTAGCGGGACTGTGAACAGAAAGTTCACTGTAATAATTAACAAAATGTCTCAAACACTCGGAATTGTCTCTAGATTATCGAAAAATAAAAAAACAGAACACGGTAATTGTCTCTAGGCTGTAGAACGTTATTAACGGTGACTGGAGAGTGGAGTTAGTGGTGGTGGTGGAGAATGTTGTCGTCTGGCTGGCGTCGGCTGCTACTCACACTCGTGGAGAAACTTGGAGAATTTGTGCATAAATGATGAACTACGAATCTGGGCTTTATAACGGTGGCACAACAACTACGAAGAAAACACTCAGGACGCTCGACCCGATTCGTAGCCAATAAACTGCTTTCAGGACCCAGTTAAGGGTGAAATTATCCACACTTGATGCTTTGTGTGGGTGGGTGGCTGACTCACGTGGTGAATGGCGGGGGTGGCTGGGTGAGCGGGCTGCAGCTTGGTGGGTGGCTGACGCACGTGGTCCCTCACGTTCTGGCTTACTCCCACGCGAATCTAAAGCCAGGGTGGCTTGGAACACAATAAATAAATGTATGGTGATACCGTCAAGATGTGGAAAAACACACTTATGTACAGCTCACGGACTTTATTAAAGGAGAGTTTTGTAAACAGCCTACCCAGAGGCTGTTTCAAACTGCGCGGCACTATGGTGCTGCCCTCTATAGGCCTATCAAGGTCGGGCTGGTCAGCCATGCTTCTCTCTCACTTCTACGGCCTACCTCACTGAACCAGGTTCTACCCAACTGGCTCCCGGTCCCATCCACCGCTGTCACCACTGTTAAGTCAACTTCTTGGCTGCTTACTTTGGGCAGTAGAATGGTAGCGTAGGTGCAGAGATACGGCCATGACTAGACTCAGTTTATTAATGGCAAGGTGTAGGAATACACGGGGACAGAGTGGGGGACTGTCACGGGTCCCAATCCCATTCTAGTATCCCATTACAAAGGAGCCCTGGGAGAGAACTTCTGTCGACCTGTTGACGAATTTCTCGACCTCGGAGAAGGGTAATAAACACCTGCTTGTAATGGTAGATAACTTGACGCGTACTGCGAGTTAGTACCCATCCCTGACAAAACGGCCGAGACAGTCGCAAATGCTTTCCGTGAGCGTATCGTTCTCGTCATACCTGCCCACGTGTTCTCCTGTCAGACAATGGGTCGGAGTTCATAAATGCCACAATAAGGACCTTGTTCCAGGTTTGACATTCACCAAGCACCAGTAGCTCCACGTCACCCGGCGAGTAATGGTCTTGCTGAGCGTACAAACCGCAAAGTTCTGGAGGTGCTCAGAGTAACCGTTAATCCGAGTTGTACTACATGGGATGACGCTATTCCAGATGTTCAGTGTACATTGAACTCTTCCCTCAACAGCTCGATTGGCGAGACACCCCATTTTGCCTTGTACGGCTATGATAAGCGTTTACCGTACGAAATCCTGTTTGCTCCGCCTAGCCCAATCTATGACGCCGATAACACCGGTATAGTTAAGATGCGGACCACACAGCTTGTTTTCCAGCGAGTACGTGAGAACCTAATAAAAGCCACAGATAGGTTCCGTCTGATCGCAACGCCCACGCTAAGGAAAGTAAGGGTGGAACCAGGTTGCAAAGTTATGTTGCTCAACCCAACACAGACCCCTGGTATGCATAAACTTGTCCCCAAGTTTGTCGGACCCTACCGTGTCCTACGACAGCTCCGCGGCAATAAGTTCGAGGTGGGGGAGATAGCTACCGGAACTATCAGAGAAGCTCACCTTGACCACATGAAGTATATTGATCATGTGCAAGCTGAAGCAGAGCTGGAATCGCGGGCATTGCAAAGCCACAATCAGACTCAACCTAGTGACAACCCGTCTAGTTCTTCACCCGCTATCCCTACGACAGATGACAGTCCTGAAAGGCTCCATACTTATGGCCTGAGACCCCGGACAGCAGTACATTTCTGTGACATTGACATACCTACTGACTTGTCCGACTCCTACGCTAGCTACGCTAATTGTTTGCTTGCAGAAATGGGGATTAATGCGCACACATTGTATAGTTAGTAAATAATGGAGTCAGGGTGGACAACACCATGTAAATACGTAAAATTTTATTCTTAGAGGGTACCCGTAGTATAATGAATTCCATGGAAAATAATGTTATTGTGAGTATGTGCACCCAGTGTGTCTTGTAAAGCCTGTATAAAGGCAAGGGCAATATCGCTTTTTGAGTTAAATGTCACACCTTAGGAAATGCTACTGTCAGTCATTGTTTGCAGATGTGAGGATGGTACAGCGCTCATGGATGTGCAGTCAAGTTGACGTCTGGCCCTGTGGACAACCTGTATGAAGACTCTAGTTCCTGTGTCAGCGTTGGCTTGTTCTGTCTTCTGTCCAGCTGTACGGGCAGGCCGATTTTCTCTTCCCGACTCACGTGGGAGAGTTTTTCGGCCTGCACGGAAATTTTCCCTATTGTAAATGTCAGGTGACCGGAAGCCAGTTTCCCTGGGAACCTTGCTTGCTTGTTTACACCTTCGTGCCCGCCAGTATTGTCGTGTCGAGACGACACGCGGTAGGTGGCCGGCGGATGTAAACAGCCTACCCAGAGGCTGTTTCAAACTGCGCGGCACTATGGTGCTGCCCTCTATAGGCCTATCAAGGTCGGGCTGGTCAGCCATGCTTCTCTCTCACTTCTACGGCCTACCTCACTGAACCAGGTTCTACCCAACTGGCTCCCGGTCCCCCACTCTGTCCCGTGTATTCCTACACCTTGCCATTAATAAACTGAGTCTAGTCATCGGCCGTATCTCTGCACCTACGCTACCATTCTACTGCCCAAAGTAAGCAGCCAAGAAGTTAGACTTAACAGTTTCGCCACCAGTGACTTCTGCAGTCCTAAGGACTGTAGAAGCCACTCGTGACGCAACGTTTCCTTTCATGAAGATCCTGAACTGTACATTAGTGTCTTAAGGAAAAGTATGACTATTCAGGTACAATTACATACTCTTTGACTGGGTACGGGAATAAATTCTTGGGTAGCGGTGGTTTTGATAAGGACCTGCCATGTATGGGCCAGTAGGCCTTCTGCAGTGTTCCTCCATTCTTATGTTCTTATGTTAACACACCCAGAATACCACAGGGACGGTATTATCACTCAGAAGAGTGACACACTGAAGTATAAGGACAATAAGAATTCGTGGACTCACGTGGCTTGCTGGCTTAGTTTAGACCTTTCACACAGGTTGACTGGCTTGGAATCTTGGAACAATTAGCTCAGCAAGGTAGAAGGCTTGCTAAGCCTAGGCTGACGTAACTGGTGGGTGGCTTGGGCACAGGTACTCTCCCTCACAACTGGTTTATCTCGACCTTAATTTGCAAAAACCCGGGTCTACCTCTCGTAGGCTTTAGCAAATAAGAGATTAAACATTAGCTGGCTAGGAGATATTGTAACAGGCTGACTCCCTGCTTGGGTGTTGATAGCTAGTAGCGTGGTCTCTGGAGGCACACAGGCTGTCTGCTGGCTTGTTGAATTCTATCTCTCTGTAACACCGTAATCGATAGAAATTACGGGCCCACCGCTGGCACCATTTATCTTGTGGGGTTCGAGAGATATATAGGTTGTCAAAGGACACACTCTGTAGGATGGTTACGGTATATTAATGGAGTATGAGAGGGAGGTACCAGGCCACGTCTGTTCTAGAATAGGTCTAAGGCGGTTGTGAGGCCGACGCTCGCCTCTGGCTACGACATGCGCGCAAGCGTCTGACGTCACACGCAAAGGGACCGGCTATGTAAAGCTAAGATGATTCTAATACACTACACAAGTGTATACATATTACTGACACGACAGCGGGACTGTGAACTGGGAGAATGCAGGACTGTGAACTGGGAGAAGTAGCGGGACTGTGAACTGGGAGAAGTAGCAGGACTGTGAACTGGGAGAAGTAGCGGGACTGAGAACTGGGAGAAGTAGCAGGACTGTGAACTGGGAGAAGTAGCGGGACTGAGAACTGGGAGAAGTAGCGGGACTGTGAACTGGGAGAAGTAGCAGGACTGTGAACTGGGAGAAGTAGCGGGACTGAGAACTGGGAGAAGTAGCAGGACTGTGAACTGGGAGAAGTAGCGGACTGAGAACTGGGAGAATGCGGGACTGTGAACTGGGAGAAGTAGCAGGACTGTGAACTGGGAGAAGTAGCGGGACTGAGAACTGGGAGAAGTAGCGGGACTGTGAACTGGGGAAGTAGCAGGACTGTGAACTGGGAGAAGTAGCGGGACTGAGAACTGGGGGAAGTAGCGGGACTGAGAACTGGGAGAAGTAGCAGGACTGTGAACTGGGAGAAGTAGCGGGACTGTGAACTGGGAGAAGTAGCGGGACTGTGAACTGGGAGAAGTAGCGGGACTGTGAACTGGGAGAAGTAGCGGGACTGTGAACTGGGAGAAGTAGCGGGACTGTGAACTGGGAGAAGTAGTGGGACTGAGAACTGGGAGAAGTAGCGGGACTGAGAACTGGGAGAAGTAGCGGGACTGAGAACTGGGAGAAGTAGCGGGACTGCGAACTGGGAGAAGTAGCGGGACAGTGAACTGGGAGAAGTAGCAGGACTGTGAACTGGGAGAAGTAGCGGGACTGAGAACTGGGAGAAGTAGCGGGACTGAGAACTGGGAGAAGTAGCGGGACGGTGAACTGGGAGAAGTAGCGGGACTGTGAACTGGGAGAAGTAGTGGGACTGTGAACTGGGAGAAGTAGTGGGACTGAGAACTGGGAGAAGTAGCGGGACTGAGAACTGGTAGAAGTAGCGGGACTGCGAACTGGGAGAAGTAGTGGGACTGAGAACTGGGAGAAGTAGCGGGACTGTGAACTGGGAGAAGTAGTGGGACTGAGAACTGGGAGAAGTAGCGGGACTGAGAACTGGGAGAAGTAGCAGGACTGTGAACTGGTAGAAGTAGCGGGACTGTGAACTGGGAGAAGTAGCGGGACGGTGAACTGGGAGAAGTAGTGGGACTGTGAACTGGTAGAAGTAGCAGGACTGTGAACTGGTAGAAGTAGTGGGACTGTGAACTGGTAGAAGTAGCAGGACTGTGAACTGGGAGAAGTAGCAGGACTAGGACTGTGAACTGGGAGAAGTAGTGGGATTGTGAACTGGTAGAAGTAGCGGGACTGTGAACTGGGAGGAGTAGCAGGACTGTGAACTGGTAGAAGTAGCGGGACTGTGAATTGGGAGAAGTAGTGGGACTGTGAACTGGTAGAAGTAGCAGGACTATGAACTGGTAGAAGTAGTGGGACTGTGAACTGGTAGAAGTAGTGGGACTGTGAGCTGGTAGAAGTGGCGGGACTGTGAACTGGGAGAAGTAGCACAGTTCACGTCCGCTACTTCTCCCAGTTCACAGTCCCTCTCCGTTCATCTACTTCTCCCAGTTCTCAGTCCCACTACTCTCCCAGTTCTCAGTCCGCTACTTCTCCCAGTTCCAGTCCCCTACTCTCCCAGTTCTCAGTCCCACTACTTCTCCCAGTTCTCAGTCCCCTACTTATCCCAGTTCACAGTCCCGCTACTTCTCCCAGTTCACAGTCCCGCTACTTCTCCCAGTTCACAGTCCTGCTACTTCTCCCAGTTCTCAGTTTGTTTAATAAATCATTTAATTCGTCATTTGTCTTGTTAAATTATTCTCTCTTCCAAGTTTGTGTGTATGTGTGTATGTGTGTGTGTGTGTGTGTGTGTGTGTGTGTGTGTGTGTGTGTGTGTGTGTAGAGTTGAGTGTGCTCTTCCAAGCAATGAGGTGCTTGCGATAACTAGTCTCTCTTTCCTTTACAACTTACAAATCCCGTCGTGGCAGCACAGGCTTCCTGCCTCTGGTGTGTTTACAAACACTGAAGAGAAAGTAAGCCGGCTATTTCAGATACTTGCCAACTTAACTCGCTACACTCGTTCGCAAACTTGTGAAGTTTACTTACTACACTCGTTCGCAAACTTGTGAAGTTTACTTACTACACTCGTTCGCAAACTTGTGAAGTTTACTTACTACACTCGTTCGCAAACTTGCACTCTAGAGTGGAGCCTCGTCGCACAAAACCTCTCAGTTAATCAAAGAGAACTGGTTACAAATGGCTTCTCTTAAAGTTCAAATTAATTTTATTAGGCACCATCAGGTATAATAAATCATGCGAATAGAAGATGTGTGAATAGAAGATGAACTATTAAGTGAGTGAACAAGTTAGTGCGTTAGGATTAAAGCCTTTAGAGTGCAAGTGGGCCATTGATGCTGCAGATTCAATACACACTAACCTTCAGGATAATTTAATCCGTAAAATAGGGATTAAAATAAACTTTGTGTATATATACTGAGAAATTTCGGTGTATATTACACCTCTATGTATATATGCACTATTGGTGTATATTCACTGAAAGAAATGCATAGATACACACCTATTTGTGTATATACACCTAGATAAACTTCCCCGGACGTATATACACTGAGATATAAACACGTCTCAGTGTGTATACATTAAGGTAAACGTCTCTGTGTATATACACTAATATACACACCTCTGCTTGTATATATACTATACTGAAAGAAAAACGCCCCTTGGTAAACACTCTTGTCTAGTACATGTTGAATATACAAGAGAAGTATTATATATTTTACTCACTATGATTTTCAGTTTCGTACAAATATAATATTGTAAATAAAACATTGTGTTGACAAGAACACCTGAATCTTCCATGTCTTGACGTGACGTCACGGCAGCTGTCTGGTGAGGACAGCGCCATCTTTGTTTTTGTTGGTTCAAAAGAGGGTTGGCACGAGTGAGGAAAGGAAGGAATGGGGCAGAACAGAGCAGTGGAAAACGTTGTGGGTAGACAGGAAGAGAGAGGTTATGAAGGTTTATGAAAGATAGGAAGAGAAGCATGGGAAAGTTGTGGAAGATAGGATGATAGAGGTTAAAAAGACTAAGTGGCCTAACCACTTTGGGTGGATTTTAGAGTGATTTTTAGTCACATAGCGACAAGTTCCCCAGCGCCATCTAGCTCACCCAAGAGATAATATTTTCCCGTTGCCTATACCCAGGAAGCAGCTATCGAGGGTGATAACCACTGCTAAAACACGTAACAGGTTCACATAAGGCATAAATCTTCCTGTAGGAAGGACACAGACAAACACACATAACAGACACCCGTAGAAAGTCATCAGACACCGATGTGCACTTGTTATAAAAGCATCCCGTGCACATATCGCACCACGATACACAAGGTATTGTGTTCCCACACTGTGTGGACGTCGTACGTCAGTGTTATGGAGATGCTGGAACAGTGAAACATAACCTTATTGTTCTCTGCACAGAAACAAGACCAGGTTTTCAATCCGGCTGACGCCAGCTTCAGTTCCTCTTTTGTGTTGTTGGCTGTAATCTGGTTGTTGCCTGCAGCTGGTTGTTCTCCCTCCTGGCCAGGAAGACGAGGGCATTGTTGTGTTAAGGTTGTAGAGGTTGCTACAACTCCTGGTCTCCACACACCTCAACCATCAGAGGTTGCTGTAGTTCCTGGTCTTCACACACCTCAACCATCAGAGGCTGTTGAGGTTGCTGAAGGTACTGGCCTCCACACACCTCAGCCACCAAAGGTTGTAGAGGTTGCTTCAACTCCTGGCCTACACACACCAACGACGCCTTAATAGCCGAAACCAAGGTTTCTCCAGGTTTTAGTACTCATTTTGTGTATGTGTGTGTGTGTGTGTGTGTGTGTGTGTGTTTGTATGTGTGTGTGTGTGCGTGCGTGTGTGTACTCACCTAATTGTACTTACCTAATTGTGGTTGCAGGGGTCGATTCATAGCTCCTGGTCCCGCCTCTTCGCTGGTTGCTACTCTGTCACTCTCTCCCTGCTCCATGAGCTTTATCATACCTCTTCTTGATAAGAAGACACATGTACAACAGTTAGGTATCTTTAAACGGAAACGTTTCGCCTTCTCAGTTGGCTTCTTCAGTCGGGTACAGAGGGTCATGGACTGATTACATCGTCTTCACATCTCTACTTCTACTGTAATTCCTCTGTACCCGACTGAAGAAGGCTACAGTGAAGGCGAAACGTTTCGGAATAAAGATACCTAACTGCATACCAATTTCATATATTTACTCTGTCAGACACTGAAACACAATGGCCTCTTTCATATTCACTCTGTCAGACACTGAAACACAACGGCATCTTTCATATTCACTCTGTCAGACACTGAAACACAACGGCATCTTTCATATTCACTCTGTCAGACACTGAAACACAACGGCATCTTTCATATTAACTCTGTCAGACACTGAAACACAATGGCATCTTTCATATTCACTCTGTCAGACACTGCAACACAACGGCATCTTTCATATTCACTCTGTCAGACACTGAAACTCAACGGCATCTTTCATATTCACTCTGTCAGACACTGCAACACAACGGCATCTTTCATATTCACTCTGTCAAACACTGCAACACAATGGCATCTTTCATATTCACTCTGTCAGACACTGCAACACAACGGCATCTTTCATATTCACTCTGTCAGACACTGCAACACAACGGCATCTTTCATATTCACTCTGTCAGACACTGAAACTCAACGGCATCTTTCATATTCACTCTGTCAGACACTGCAACACAACGGCATCTTTCATATTCACTCTGTCAGACACTGCAACACAACGGCATCTTTCATATTCACTCTGTCAGACACTGCAACACAACGGCATCTTTCATATTCACTCTGTCAGACACTGCAACACAACGGCATCTTTCATATTCACTCTGTCAGACACTGCAACACAACGGCATCTTTCATATTCACTGTCAGACACTGCAACACAACGGCATATTTCATATTCACTCTGTCAGACACTGCAACACAACGGCATCTTTCATATTCACTCTGTCAAACACTGCAACACAATGGCATCTTTCATATTCACTCTGTCAGACGCTGCAACACAACGGCATCTTTCATATTCACTCTGTCAGACACTGCAACACAACGGCATCTTTCATATTCACTCTGTCAGACACTGCAACACAACGGAATCTTTCATATTCACTGTCAGACACTGCAAAATAACGGCATCTTTCATATTCACTCTGTCAAGCACTGCAACACAATGACATCTTTCATATTCACTCTGTCAGACACTGCAACACAACGGCATCTTTCATATTCACTCTGTCAAACACTGCAACACAATGGCATTTTCATATTCACTCTGTCAGACACTGCAACACAACGGCATCTTTCATATTCACTCTGTCAGACACTGCAACACAACGGCATCTTTCATATTCACTCTGTCAGACACTGCAACACAACGGCATCTTTCATATTCACTCTGTCAGACACTGCAACACAACGGCATCTTTCATATTCACTCTGTCAGACACTGCAACACAACAGCATCTTTCATATTCACTCTGTCAGACACTGCAACACAACGGCATCTTTCATATTCACTGTCAGACACTGCAACACAACGGCATCTTTCATATTCACTCTGTCAGACACTGCAACACAACGGCATCTTTCATATTCACTCTGTCAGACACTGCAACACAACGGCATCTTTCATATTCACTCTGTCAAACACTGCAACACAATGGCATCTTTCATATTCACTCTGTCAGACACTGCAACACAACGGCATCTTTCATATTCACTCTGTCAGACACTGCAACACAACGGCATCTTTCATATTCACTCTGTCAGACACTGCAACACAACAGCATCTTTCATATTCACTGTCAGACACTGCAACACAACGGCATCTTTCATATTCACTCTGTCAGACACTGCAACACAACGGCATCTTTCATATTCACTCTGTCAAACACTGCAACACAATGGCATCTTTCATATTCACTCTGTCAAACACTGCAACACAACGGCATCTTTCATATTCACTCTGTCAGACACTGCAACACAACGGCATATTTCATATTCACTCTGTCAGACACTGCAACACAACGGCATCTTTCATATTCACTCTGTCCAGACACTGCAACACAACGGCATCTTTCATATTCACTCTGTCAGACACTGCAACACAACGGCATCTTTCATATTCACTGTCAGACACTGCAACACAACGGCATATTTCATATTCACTCTGTCAGACACTGCAACACAACGGCATATTTCATATTCACTCTGTCAGACACTGCAACACAACGGCATATTTCATATTCACTCTGTCAGACACTGCAACACAACGGCATCTTTCATATTCACTCTGTCAAACACTGCAACACAATGGCATCTTTCATATTCACTCTGTCAGACGCTGCAACACAACGGCATCTTTCATATTCACTCTGTCAGACACTGCAACACAACGGCATATTTCATATTCACTCTGTCAGACACTGCAACACATCGGCATCTTTCATATTCACTCTGTCAGACACTGCAACACAACGGCATCTTTCATATTCACTCTGTCAGACACTGCAACACAACGGCCTCTTTCATATTCACTGTCAGACACTGCAACACAACGGCATCTTGGTGCAGAGAACACCATTACAACTTCTTCAAGTGAGAAGGGATGGATTAAAGAGGACCTGCCGTCTCAATGATTACCTTCTTTCTTCTAATAGTGAACTATATCTCATCTTTTGACAGTATATAAGTCTCCATACTGTTGTTTCAACTTCACATTGTCGCAGACTATGGAGCAAACACCTCCAGGCTGAGGGACTGACCACCTCAAAATTAAGTCTTAAAGGGTGATGAACTGATTACATCTTCACACCTCTGTTTCTGTAATTCCTCTGAACCAGACTGAAGAAATAGACACATATGCAACACTTGGGTATCTTTATTGAGAAACGTTTCGCCACACTTCAAGATTGATGGACTGAACACATCGACTCCAGGCCGAGGGACTGATTACTTCTAACTCCTCCTTGTATTACTAATTTCTTCTTTGTATTGGACTGATGAAGCCACTGTGTGGCGAAACGTTTCCTCAATAAAGATACCCAAGTGTTGTAGATGTTCATATGTGTCTATTTTAACAACTTGTCGAGTTCTCTGAACCATTCATCTACATCCTGTCTGACACAGCAACTTCTTGGGATCTTGATACAAAGGGATTCTTCAACATTTGTCCAAACCTTTGGACAAGGACTTACTTTGACTAGTGGATGATACCACTATGACCCCGCCTCCTCCTGCTTCATCTCACCTGTCTACAGTATATAAGAAACTTCTATTTGCCTTATATTGTATTTACTTCAAGATTGATGGACTGAACACATCGACTCAGGCCGAGGACTGATTACCTCAAACTCCTCCTTGTATTACTAATTTCTTCTTTGTATTGGACTGATGAAGCCATTGTGTGGCGAAACGTTTCCTCAATAAAGATACCCAAGTGTTGCATATGTGTCTATTTTAACAACTTGTCGGTTCTCTGAACCATTCATCTACAGACTGAAGAAGCCTACTGTGTAGGCGAAACGTTTCGGAATAAAGATACCTAACTGTTGCACATGTGTCTTACTTATCAAACTGTCGGTATTGTATAATAATTTCATATTCATACCTCTTCTTAAAGCTATGTATGGATCCTGCCTCCACTACGTCAGTTTCCAGACTAATCCACTTTCTGACAACTCTATGACCCTGTGACTCATCTGAGTCTTCAACTTCAATTGTGACCCCATGTTGCTGTGTCCCATCTCTAGAACATCTTGACTCTGTCCACCTTGTCGATTCCTCTCAGTATTTTAAATGTCGTTATCATGTCCCCCTTATCCCTCCTGTTCTCAAGTGTTGTCAGGTCGATTTCCCTTAACCTCTCCTCGTAGGACATGCCCCTTAGCTCCGGGACTAGTCTCGTTGCAAACCTTTGCACTTTCTCTAATTTCTTTACGTGATTGGCCAGATGTGGATTCCAAACTGGTGCTGCATACTCCAATATGGCCCCGACGTTTGCTAGGCGTCCATATGCTGCAGCAATAATTTGGTTGTTGTGCGCCTCAGGAGATGTGCTCGGTATTATACTCACCCCAAGATCCTTTTCCTTGAGTGAGGTTTGTAATCTTTACGTGCGGTCTTCTTTGCCCTTCCCCGATCTTCATGACTTTGCACTTGGTGGGGTTGAACTCCAGGAGCAAGTTGCTGGACCAGGCTTGCAGCCTGTCCAGATCCTTGTAGTCCTGCCTGGACCTCCTCCGATTAAATTCTCCTCATTAATTTCACATCGTCTCCAAACAGGGACATTTCTGAGTCTATTCCTTCCGTCATGTCATTCACATATGAACAGACTGCACCGGTCCCAGGACTGACCCCTGTGGAACCCCACTCGTCACAGGCGCCCACTTTGACACCTCGTCACGTATCATGACTCGATGATGCCTTCCCGTCAGGCATTCTCTGATCCAATGCAGTGCCTTCCCTGTTATAGCTGCCTGGTCCCCCAGCTTTTACAATAATCTCTTGTGTGGGACTGTTTCAAAAGCCTTCTTTCAGACTAAGAAAACGTGAAAAGCCTTCTTACTGTCCAAGAAAACTCATTCTACCCACCTCTCTCTCTTGTCTTACTGCTGTCACCTTGTCTAGAACTCCAGTAGCTTGTGACACAGGATTTCTTGTCCCTGAATCCGTGCTGGTTGTCGCAGATAAGCTCATTCCTTTCTAGGTGCTCCACCACTCTTCTGACAATCTTCTCCATGTCTTTGCATACTATACATATCAGTGGCACTCGTCTGTAGTATAATGCTGTGTGTCTGTCTCCTTTTTAACAATCGGTACTACATTTGCTCCTTCCAGCATGTGTCCAGTGTGTGTGTGTGTGTGTGTGTGTGTGTGTGTGTGTGTGTGTGTGTATATATATACTCACCTATTTCTACTCACCTGTTTGTGGTTGCAGGAGTCGAGTCATATTTCCTAGCACCACCTCTTCACTGATCGCTGCTATTTCCTCTCTCTTCCTGCTTCATGAGCTTTATCAAACCTCATCTTGAAACTATGTATGGTTCCTGCCTCCACTACGTCACTTGCTAGACTATTCCATTTCCCTGACAACTCTATGACTAAAGAAATACTTCCTCCTAACATCTCTTTGACTCATTTTAGTCTTCAACTTCCAATTGTGACCCTTTGTTTCTGTGTCCCATCTCATTAGGTAACTAATGACTAGGTAACTAATGACTAGGCAACTAATGACGCTGGCAGCAGCAGTGATGGTTAACAAGAGTGAACACTGGCAGCAGCAGTGATGGTTAACAAGAGTGAACACTGGCAGCAACAGTGATGGTTAACAAGAGTGAACACTGACAGTAACAGTGATGGTTAAAAAGAGTGAACACTGGCAGCAACAGTGAGGGTTAACAAGAGTGAACACTGGCAGTAACAGTGATGGTTAACAAGAGTGAACACTGGCAGCAGCAGTGATGGTTAACAAGAGTGAACACTGGCAGCAGCAGTGAGGGTTAACAAGAGTGAACACTGGCAGCAGCAGTGAGTTAACAAGAGTGAACACTGGCAGCAGCAGTGATGGTTAAAAAGAGTGAACACTGGCAGAAATAGTGATGGTTAACAAGAGTGAACACTGGCAGCAACAGTGATGGTTAATAAGGGTGAACACTGGCAGTAACAGTGAGGGTTAACAAAAGTGAACACTGGCAAGTAGCAGTAATGGTTAAAAAGAATGAACACTGGCAGCAGCAGTGAGGGTTAAAAAGAGTGAACACTGGCAGCAACAGTGATGGTTAACTAGAGTGAACACTGGCAGCAACAGTGATGGTTAACTAGAGTGAACACTGGCAGCGGCAGTGATGGTTAAAAAGGGTGAACACTGGCAGCAACAGTGATGGTTAACAAGAGGAACACTGGAAGGGCAGTGATGGTTAACAAGAGTGAACACTGGCAGCAACAGTGATGGTTAACAAGAGTGAACACTGGAAGGAGCAGTGATGGTTAACAAGAGTGAACACTGGCAGCAGCAGTGGTGGTTAACAAGAGTGAACACTGGCAGCAACAGTGATGGTTAACAAGAGTGAACACTGGAAGGAGCAGTGATGGTTAACAAGGTGAACACTGGCACAACAGTGATGGTTAAAGAGTGAACACTGCAGAAACAGTGATGGTTAACAGAGTGAACACTGGCAGCAGCAGTGATGGTTAACAAGAGTGAACACTGACAGCAGGTGATGGTTAACAAGAGTGAACACTGACAGCAGCAGTGATGGTTAACAAGAGTGAACACTGGCAGCAGCAGTGATGGTTAACAAAGTGAACACTGGCAGCAGTGAGGCAGAGTGCTGAGCATGCGTGTGGGGAGAGAGGAGTTGCACCGTGGTGGCCACCCAGCAAGCTGCCTCGGAGTATTGGTGCTGTGGTGCTCCCAGCAGGTGGTCGTGCGTCGAGGAGCCTCACTGGCTGTGTTTACCCACCGCCTCCTGACGACTATATTGACCCCTCTTCCTGGGCGTTACATTTCATTTTACCACGATACTCTACGTCTCATCGACGCTCCCTCGTCAACGCCAGTTTCAGGGAACAAATGCATGGGATTGCCTCGTTTATCAATAGATTTTAATTATAAACTAGTGGCCATGTGAACACAGGGCGCCTTGGCAATGTACAATAATACAAAACTTCAGTACTTACGCACTATATTTGAGTACCATGTCTTCCCAGAATTGCGTACTGGAAATCTGTATTCAGGTGTTTAGCTGGCCGAGGGGAGGGAGAAGTCAAAGGTGATATATAAACTAGCGAACTAAGGAACTACCTTCTAAACAGCTATAACCTTGATGAGTGCAGTGCCAGCAGTGACAGCCTTGACCAGTACAGTGCCAGCGTGACAGCTTTGATGAGTGCAGTGCCTGCAGTTACTACAATGAAATACTTTGGAACGAGGATCCTCATTCTACTCTTACTCACGCCGCTGCCAACGCGAGGTTAGTGTGAGTGCAGCATGAGTGCAGCATGTGAGTGCAGCATGTGAGTGCAGCATGTGAGTGCAGCATGAGTGCAGCATGTGAGTGCAGCATGAGTGCAGCATGTGAGTGCAGCATGTGAGTGCAGCATGTGAGTGCAGCATGTGAGTGCAGCATGTGAGTGCAGCATTGAGTGCAGTATGTGAGTGAGTTGAGTGCAGATGAGTGCAGCATGTGAGTGGCATGAGTGCAGCATGTGAGTGCAGCATGGGGCATGGAGTGAAGCATGAGTGCAGCATGTGAGTGCATCATGTGAGTGCAGTATGTGAGTGAATCATGAGTTCAGCATGTGAGTGAATCATGAGTGCAGCATGTGAGTGCAGCATGTGAGTGCAGTATGTAGTGCACGGGTGCAGCATGTAGTGCAGTTGTGAGGCAGCATGAGTAACATGTGAACAGTTGAGTACAGTATGTGAGTGCAGCATGTGAGTGCAGCATGTGAGTGCAGTATGTGAGTGCAGCATGTGAGTGCAGCATGTGAGTGCATCATGAGTGCAGCATTTGAGTGCAACATTTGAGTGCAGTATGTGAGTGCAGTATGTGAGTGCAGCATGTGAGTGCAGCATGTGAGTGCAGCATGTGAGTGCAGTATGTGAGTGCAGTATGTGAGTGCAGTATGTGAGTGCAGTATGTGAGTGCAGTATGTGAGTGCAGTATGTGAGTGCAGTATGTGAGTGCAGCATGTGAGTGCAGTATGTGAGTGCAGTATGTGAGTGAATCATGAGTTCAG
>WNWK01036101.1:0-19365 GCA_009830355.1 Cherax destructor | reverse complement strand
ATGCAAATATTGTACAATAACATGTCACTTACATTTATTGAAGAGTTGTTGATGTGTGGAGGACGGGAGGAGGGGAGAAGGTGGAGTAGTATGTAGTGTTTGGAAGGGGAATCCCTTCCATTAACACTGCAGGTACCAAGTTCTTTTCTGGGGTTACTGGCCTTTTCTTTGAATAGCTACACTCCTGAATGAATGCTACACTCCCTGCATGAATGCTACACTCCCTGCATGAATGCTACACTCCCTGCATGCCTACTACACTCCCTGCATGCCTACTACACTCCCTGCATCCTTGCTACACTCCCTGCATCCTTGCTACACTCCCTGCATCTTTGCTACACTCCCTGCATGAATGCTACACTCCCTGCATGCCTACTACACTCCCTGCATCCTTGCTACACTCCCTGCATCTTTGCTACACTCCCTGCATGAATGCTACACTCCCTGCATGCCTACTACACTCCCTGCATCCTTGCTACACTCCCTGCATCCTTGCTACACTCCCTGCTACACTCCCTGCATCCTTGCTACACTCCCTGCATCCCTGCTACACTCCCTGCATGCCTGCTACACTCCCTGCATCCCTGCTACACTCTCTGCATCTTTGCTACACTCCCTGTATGCCTGCTACACTCCCTGCATGCCTGCTACACTCCCTGCATAAATGCTTCACTCCCTGCACATTCTTTACCACAGGCTTAGCACTAGGATCTTTCCTTGGACCCATGGTAGCTTATTTAGCAGTTGCAAGCACTAAAAACAGTGGAATAATGACAATTTACTGGTATGAATGCGTGGGTGTGGGTGGGTGGTCGCTCTCGCTTGTAAACAATATCACTGACGCTCCCTGGAGTGCGCGCTCAGCTGGGCGCCAAGCGGACAGGTCCGGTACGAAAGTCGTAAGACGAATCAAACATCTGATGTCGCATTCAAATTTCTTACGTTATAAAAATCGGTTATCGAATATAACGTAAGATGATAACATCGTAAGTCGAGGTACCACTGTATACACTCTGTTCTTTATATCTCTCCCCTTCGCGGGCATTGTCTATCCCAGATGTTGATTTTCTGGTTTCTTCCTTACCGCCACCAATTCTATTACTTGGCGATTTTAACGCGCACCACTTTCTCTGGGGAGGGTCGCACTGTGACTCCCGTGGCATTCAGTTGGAGGCATTTCTTGCTTCTCTTCCCCTCCATGTTTTAAATACGGGTACTCCTACCCATTTTGATCCCCGAACTCATTCTTTCTCCTGCATCAATCTTTCCATCTGCTCTTCATCAACTGTCCTTGACTTCACCTGGTCTGTCCTCCCGGACTTACATGACAGCGATCATTTCCCAATTATTCTAAAGTCCCCTCTGTTTTCTCCACCTCCTCATAGCCCACGCTGGCAATTTGACCGGGCGAAATGGGACCTTTACGCACATCTTACTGCCTTTCATGAGGTTCCTACCTCGTCCTCCATTGATGAGGTTTTACATCTCTTTTCGTCCTCCATCTTCACAGCGGCTTCACATTCTATTCCCCAAACCTCGGGCAAGCATCCTCAGAAGTGCGTGCCTTGGTGGTCTCCTACTTGTACTCGGGCAGTGCGTTTGAAACGCGCTGCATGGGGCAGGTATCGGTATAACAGAACCACAGAGAGACTCCTTGATTTCAAGCAGAAGAGAGCTATTGCTCGCCGTGTCATACGTGATGCTAAACGCACTTGCTGGCGAGATTACGTTTCTACTGTCACTTCGGCTTCCTCGATGAGTGCAGTCTGGAAGAAAGTGCGGAAATTGAGTGGTAAATTCTCCCCCGACCCGGCTCCTGTTCTTCAGGTTGCTGGTGTCGATATAGCACACCTTCTTGCCGTTGCCACTGAAATTGGTAATCATCTCGTCCGCATTTCTCAGGGTCTACATCTATGCCCCTCGTTCCTTTCTTCTAAGTCTGCCAGCGAGTTAAAGCCCTTAGATTTTTCTTCTCTTAGAGAAGAATCCTATAATGAGCCTTTTACCCTTCAAGAACTGGAGGCAACACTCTCTGCTTGCCGATCATCGGCAGCTGGGCATTTACATCAGTCTGCTCTTACTGTCCTCTTACGACTCTTTAATCTCATATGGTCGCAAGGAGTTCTTCCCCAGCTGTGGAAGTCTGCTATTGTTCTCCCTTTTCGAAAACCAGGTACTACGGGACGTGATTCCTCTCACTACCGTCCCATCGCTCTTACCAGTGCAATTTGCAAGGTGATGGAACGTCTAGTTCTAGTTAATAGACGTTTGATGTGGTGTTTAGAGACTCACAATAGTCTCTCCCCTAGTCAATATGGCTTCTGTAAGGGCCGTTCTGCCATTGACCCCTTGCTGCGCTTGGATACGTATATTCGTAATGCCTTTGCGAATAACCATTCGGTTATCGCTATCTTTTTCGACCTTGAGAAGGCTTATGACACAACTTGGAGATATAATATCTTGGCCCAGGCCCACTCCTTAGGCCTCCGAGGCAACCTACCATTCTTTCTTAAGGCCTTCTTAACTAACAGACATTTCCGGGTCCGGGTTAGTAATGAACTCTCCCCGGAATTTGTCCAAGCTGAAGGTGTCCCCCAGGGATGTGTTCTGAGCACAACACTCTTTCTGCTTGCTATAAATAATCTGGCATCTGTTCTCCCATCCAATATTTGGTCATCGCTCTATGTGGATGACTTTGCTATAGCTTGTGCAGGTGCTGACTGTCACCTCATTGCAGTTTCCCTCCAGCATGCCATCAACCGGGTTTCTGATTGGGCCACCACTCACTGGTTTAAATTTTCTAGTGGCAAAACTCGTCAAATTATGTTCACTAGACGTTCAGTGGTCTCTGATCATCCATTGTACCTATACAGCTCACGTATCCCAGAACGTGATAGTCAGGTTTCTCGGCCTCCTGTTTGACCGCAGATTGTCCTGGAAACCTCACATTACCTCTCTGAAGGCGACTTGTCATAGCCGGCTGAACCTCCTTAAAACCCTCGCACATCTTTCATGGGGGGCTGATCGTAGAACTCTCCTTCGCCTACATTCGGCCCTGATTTTATCGAAACTCGATTATGGTGACCAGATATATTTGGCAGCTTCTCCTGCCACTCTTTCCAGCCTTAATCCCATCCATCACCAGGGATTATGCTTATGCCTTGGTGCTTTTCGCTCTTCCCCGGTTGAGAGCCTCTATGTAGAAGCGAACATTCCATCCTTGTCCGATCGCCGAGATGCACATTGCATTCGCTATTATGTTCGCTCTCATGACCTCCGCAATTCTTCCATGTATAGGATTGTTACAGATGTTAGTAAGCACTCTTTATTTGTTCGTCGCCCCTGCTTACTTCGTACCTTTTCTCTTCGTCTACATTCACTCGTGTCTTCCCTTCAGCTCCCACCTCTATATGTTCATGTGACATCTCCCCAACTACCTATGGCGGCTTCTCGCTCTTTCTTTCTAGACCACTTCCGTTCTCATTCCCATGCCATCGCAGTATACACCGATGGTTCAAAGTCATCTGACGGCGTCGGATTCGCAGCAGTGTTTCTAGACAGCGTTGTACGAGGGCATCTATTACCCTCGGCTAGCATATTTACGGCTGAATTGTATGCCATTCTTGTGGCACTTATCCGTATTGCATCTATGCCTGAGTCACCATTTGTGGTCGTTTCAGACTCCCTTAGTGCTTTACAGGCTATCCGTAAAATTGATACACCTCACCCCCTAGTTCTTCGTACCCACCTTTGGTTACGCTGTATCTTTATCAAGCATAAAGATATTGTTTTTTGTTGGGTCCCTGGTCATGTTGACGTACAGGGCAATGAACAGGCAGACACTGCTGCGCGGTCAGCAGTACATGACTTTCCAGTTTCATATAGAGGTGTTCCTTTCACGGACTATTTTGCGGTCATTGCTACCCACCTTCGCACCCGTTGGCAACAATGCTGGTCTGACCTGCTGAATAACAAACTTCATTCCATTAAACCGGTTATAGGTTTCTGGCCTTCTTCTTGTCACCAATGTAGAGGTTGGGAGACTACTCTCTCCCGTCTTCGCATCGGCCACACTCGTCTTACTCACGGGTATCTCATGGAGAGGCTCCCTGCCCCTCTCTGTGAGCATTGTCAGGTTCCAGTGTCTGTTCGACATATCCTGTTGGACTGCCCACTCTATCAACGAGCACGCAGAATTTACCTCCAACGACGTCTTCGCTCAGCGGCCCTTTCTTTACCTTCCCTTCTTGCAGATGGACCCTCCTTTAATCCTGACTCTCTTGTTGACTTTTTGACAGAAACTGACTTACTACACAAACTCTGAAGATTATACCTCTAGCACCTCCCTCAATCCCTTCTACCTCGATCTCTTGCTACCCTCCACCCCTGCACTACCCACCGTCATCTAGCACTCCATACCCTACTAATCGTCCATCTCCTTCTTACAACTCACTCTCCCTACATCTTACAATAACCTGCAGCGCTGTATAACCCCTGTGGTTTAGCGCTTCTATTTGATTATAATAATAATAATAATAATAATACACAGGAAAAAATACACTCGATGATACCAGGCGCATGTTGGGCATTTCTGGTGATGTTCGCAAGATGATGCAGCCATACCTTGGCAAGGGCCATACATTGTTCACAGACAACTGGTACACAAGCCCTATGCTCGCTGATTTTCTATGTGTGAACAATACTGATATATGTGGAACAGTGAGAAGAAATAGAAAACACATGTCAAAGTTCACTGGAGGAAGTGTAGTGCAGGCGTTTCATGCCAATGACATCATGGCACTGTCATGGCATGACTAACGGGACGTGACATTGCTGTCAACCATCCACAGAAACGAGATGGTACAGACAGACAGACTGAGCAGGTTCAACAATGAACCTATTGAAAAGCCAGCTGTTGTCATCGACTATAAACACAATATGCGACTAGTCGACAAGTGTGACATGATGATAGGCTTTGTTGACTGTGTGCGTAGGAGTCGCAAGTAGTATATAAGTGTTTTTCCACCTTGTTGACATTTCAATGCTCAATGCCTTCAACATGTACGAAATAAAGACTGGGAAGCGACAATGATATGCGGAATTCACCCTAAATGTCATCAAGCAGATAGCAAGAATGTATGGTACCACACCTATACCTGCCACTCCACAGCGACCTGTCACTCCATAACCAGAAGGGAAAGTGCCCAACCGAATAATCCCTAACTGTCACTGCCTGATACCATCTACTCCAAAGAAGAAGTACTCTCAGAAAAAGTGTGTTGTGTGTGCTTACAGTAAACAGCGACCCCAAGTGCGAAAAGACACACGATACATGTGTCAGCAATGTGGAATGGCACTCTGTATGAATCCATGCTTCTTAGAGTATCATACAGTGGTGGACTTCTAGAAACATAAATGGGACCTGTAAATACCTTGTATATATATGTAAACAATAGTAAGTGATTGAACCAAGTGTACAAATTCATTTATCAGTGTGAACATGTGTGTTAGTGACAGTATGATTACTAATTCAGTACCAAACATTTGTGTCTAAACAAGAATTGGCAATGAAATCAAAAGATCTGCATCAAAACATTATTATCATAGCATGAAAACAACAGAAAATGGAAAAAAAAACGATAAATGTTTGTTTCTGCAAGCAGCAGTGCGCCATGTTGCCGACACCACATCATTTAGCACCAACTTCGCGGGCTTATATCTCGGTAAGTACTGGCTCTAAAAAATTTTTTTTAGCCTATCCTATTTCTAAAAATGCGCTCTTCATTTAATTTTTTTTTTTTTTTTTTCAAAATATTCGGAGCAGTACGCAGGTGAACGTATATCTACATGTGGACAGTTTAAGGGTTAATAAGAGATGTGTTTTTTCCTTTTCTATACAGTACTAAGAATAAGATATAAAATTTACCTTTTAACAGCATGAAACATTGGAACTAGAAGAGATGATGAGTAAAGTGAAGGCTGAGCATGAGGAGTGTGTTAAGAAGGAGAATGAAATAAAATCCAGTAAAATAGAGATTGACCAGGAGCTGGAGAAGTATGAAGGCATCATCAGGGAGAATAAAGCCAAGATGACCCATTGGAAGAAACAGGTTAGTGTGCATCTGTTTGCAGAATTTTACTTTTGTTGTAGCTTGTGTATCCTAGAGCTGAGTAATGCAAAACTAAAAGGGGTGGGAGAATTTCACTGGGAGGAGTAAATGGCTTTGAATGTTATATCCAAAAGAACTATTGCTAAAAATAAAGTGGCAACCATATTACATGATCTGTTATGGAAAAAAACAAGGGGTGAAAATACTTAATTTCACGAATTATGTGGAATATATGAAGCTGGTATGTGAGAGGTGGGTTACAGTAAGTGTTTAATCACCTGGAGATGAGGGCACTGCAGAGGAGAGATTGTGGCAGGTGTTAATTAAGATAATGTTCAGGGAGTCTTGAACCAGGTGAGAAAATAAATGTTTTGGGGAAACTTAAATGCTAAAGTGAGAGAAACTGTTGTAGGTGACAGAGTAGGTAAGTTTGGAGTGTCTGGAGTAAATGATAATGGTGGCCTCTGAATTATGTTTAGAAAGAGGTTTAGTAATAGATAATTTACGTATTTTAAAAGTACAGTCTCTCCTCACTTAACGATGGAGATAGGGGCCTAAGACCCCGTCGGTAAACGATTTCGTCGCTAATCGAGTTATCGCCCCTTACTGACACTTCAAAAGTGTCACCACCCAAAATTAAAATATTCAGTTTTATGTTTGCTGGGAAATTCCTTTCAATCTGTGTGTTATTAATGGTAATACAACCTGAAATAGGTCAATGACTTCCGAGATATCCAGGAAACGCCTGCATAGCTGATTACTTGATTTTTTTTTTTTTTACCCTTTCGGGGTTTTGGTCATACTAGTACGTCTTACGCACTGGGGTTATTGACGTACTAGTACGCCTAAATTCTAGCGCCCTCAAATCAAGCAGAAACAGGCTGTTAGGCCTAGATGTGATAGAATGGGTCTGTGCGATCAGTGTGCGCAGTATAAAAAAATTCCTGCACCACACAGTGCATAATGAGGAAAAAAAAAACTGACCGTGTTTTTGGTTTAAAACAGCGACTTTACAGTCTATTTTCGTATGGTATTTATTGTTGTATTCTCGTTTTCTTGTTCTCATTTGATAGAATGGAAGATATATTACAGAAATAGAGATGATTTTGATTGGTTTGACAATAACAAGTACCTTGAAATTGAGCTCAAAGTAGCGAAAATGTTCGATTTTTGACGATGTTCAAAAGTAAACAAATCACACAATGCGTCCAATACACATCAACTGGCGAGTCTAATATTCATGCACAAGTGCTCTGATATTATTTATACCATTTTTACAATGATTCAGTTGTATACATAACAATACATCTTCTATTTTGTTGTGAGAATAAAAATTCAAAATGGAAAGCAAAAGTAATGTAAGAGGGGCCTCGAGACATGACTAATGAACAGAGAAAATGTTATTTTAGTGCCAGGAATGTCTGTCTTGTTTATTATGGATCCTATTTTGAAATTGGCATCGTTTGAAATTTGTGTGAAATTGGCCAAATTGCCATTTTCTGACCACTATTTTGGGTAGTTGAAATTGGTAAATAGGCGGTTTCTTGTACTCAATCGATAGAAGAAATGGAGTTCTAGCGAAATAGCTATAATTTTAGTAGACTGATACATTGGAATGTGCCGAAAATAGGGCTCAAAGTGGGCGAAATCGCGGATGCGTAAGTGTCATAGCTACCGCTAACTTCGCGAAAGCATAATTCCGTTAGTTTTCGATCAAATTTCATAATTTTTGTGGCGTTATGATCGGAAAAAAGATTCTCTATCATTCCATAAGAAAAAATAATTTTTTTTTTTTTAAATTCGTGGACCCTGAGAACGAGTTTCAGAGACCCCCCTTGGACCCCCAAAGGGTTAAAATCACATTTTTTTTCAGTCTTTGCATAGGGTAAGAGTGATCTTCTATAGTTACCCTTCACGCACGTAACGTTTTCTTGGTCACTTTTTTTTTTTTCATCCTTCTCCGCCCTCCACCCTTCAATACCTCTCTATATAATCTCAGTTTTTATCATGCTTCTACGTTATTTATGTTATACCTAATATTATTCTGGAATAAATATGATAGGTAGGTAATATTTATTGATAGTAATAGTATAATTATACAATATTTTATAGTGGGATGAAGTGTCATGAGTTACTGAGACTCTGCTGCTTCTCCCTCTGCTGTAGCTCTGCCCACTTTGTAATGATGCCAAATGCTGAATTAAATATGATAGCGTGGATAGGGGAGCAATGTGGCTAATGTTGCAAGTGTATGGAATAGGTAGTAAGTTACTGAAGGCTGTAAAGAGTTTTTATGAGGATAGTGAGGCTCAGGTTAGGGTGTGTAGGAGAGAGGGAGATTACTTCCCGGTAAAAGTAGGTCTTAGACAGGGATGTGAAATGTCACCATGGTTGTTTAATATATTTATAGATGGGGTTGTAAAAGAAGTAAATACTAGGGTGTTGGGGAGAGGGGTGGGATTAAATTATGGAGAATTAAATGCAAAATGGGAGTTGACACAGTTACTTTTTGCTGATGATACTGTGCTTATGGGAGATTCTAAAGAAAAGTTGCAAAGGTTAGTGGACGAGTTTGGGAGAGTGTAAAGGTAGAAAGTTAAAAGTGAACATAGATAAGAGTAAGGTGATGAGGGTATCAAACGATTTAAATAAAAAAAAATTGGATATCACATTGGAGAGAGGGATTATGGAAGAAGTAAATGTTTTCAGATATTTGGGAGTTGATGTGTCAACGGATGGGTTTATGAAGGATGAGGTTAACCATAGAATTGATGAAGGAAAAAAGGTGAGTGGTGCATTGAGGTATCTGTGGAGACAAAAAACGTTATCCATGGAGGCAAAGAAGGGAATGTACGAAAGTATAGTGGTACCAACACTCTTATATGGGTGTGAAGCATGGGTTGCAAATGCTGCAGCGAGGAGGCTGGAGGCAGTGGAGATGTCCTGTCTAAGGGCAATGTGTGGTGTAAATATTATGCAGAAAATTCGGAATGTGGAAATTAGGAGAAGATGTGGAGTTACTAAAAGTATTTGTCAGAGGACTGAAGAGGGGTTGTTAAGGTGGTTTGGTCATTTAGAGAGAATGGATCAAAGTAGAATGACTTGGAGAGCGTATAAATCTGTAGGGAAGGAAGGCGGGGTAGGGTCGTCCTAAAAGGTTGGAGGAAGGGGTAAAGTAGGTTTTGTGGGCGAGGGGCTTGGACTTCCAGCAAGCATGTGTGAGCGTGTTAGATAGGAGTGAATGGAGACGAATGGTTTTTGGGACATGACGATCTGTTGGAGTGTGAGCAGGGTAACATTTTGTGAAGGGATTCAGGGAAACCAGTTAATTGATTTAGTTGGACTTGAGTCTTGGAAACGGGAAGTACAATGCCTGCACTTTAAAGGAGGGGTCTGAGATAGTGACAGCTGGGAGGGACTATTCTCAGCTGTCGTATCTGAGCACCTCTGCAAAGACAGTGATTATGTATGAGTGTGGTGAAAGTGTTGAATGATGATGAAAGTATTTTCTTTTTGGGGATTTTCTTTCTTTTTGGGTCACCCTGCCTCGGTGGGAGACGGCCGACTTGTTTAAAAAAAAAAAAAAAACATACTAGAAAAAAAATAAAAATGAAACTCCAACTTGATAACTTTATTTTAATTTGCATAACTCTTATATATGTATTAAAGAAAGCAATACAAAAGTAAAATACACATACAACGAGTTAAGCTTACAGAAAAATACATTATCCCTTTCAGGGTCCAAGGCCATTTTTGGAAGGGGTGCACCAATGTCCAAGAATTAAAAAAAAAAAAATTCTTATTTTTTCTTATGAAATGGTAGAGAATCTTCTTCTGAAGGTAATAAAACAAAAAGTACAAAATTTGATTGAAAATTGACGAAATTATTTTGATGTATCAGTGATATTTACGCATCGGCGATTTTGCCGATTTTGACTCCCATTTTAGGCCAATTACATTTTTCCAGTCGACCAAATTCTTAGCTATTTCACTAGTATTACTTCTATTCTATCGATTGAGCACAAGAAATCGCCCAGTCAACTGTTTCAACTCCAAAATAAAGTGATTGGAAATTGGTAATTTAGGCAATTTAACTCAGTTCAAAATATTTCAATTTAAAAATAGGGTGCAGAATAAACAATGCAGGCATTCCTGGCATTAAACTAAAATTTCCTCTGTTCATTAGTTACGTTTTCAGTCTTTACAAATGAATTCCATTTTGATTTTTTATTCACATAATGAATTTTTATTCAAACCAAAAAATGGAAGATTTACTGTTATGCAATATTATAATAATTGTACAAATAATATCACCACATTTGTGAACGTATATTAAACCCACCAGCTGGCGCGTATTAGACGTGTGAGGTCATTTGTTTACTCTTGAACATTGGCAAAAAATTAACATTTCCGCTACTTTGAGCTCAGTTTCAAGCCATTTACATTACTAAAACCAATAAAAATCATCTCAATATCTGTAATATATCTTCCATTCTATCAAATGAGACCAAGAAATCGCAAATATAACTATAAAAAGTATACGAAAAAACACTGCAAAGTTGCTGTTTTAATAAAAAATTGCGGTTTCAGTTTTTTTCTCTCATTATGCACTGTGTGCTGCAGGATTTGTTTTATGTGGTGCACACTTACCACATAGATGTATTCTCTCATATCTAGGCCCAAATTTACCGCTCAAAATTTGTCTGAGTGAGCTGAGTTCATGACGTAGAACTACGGTTTGGACCCAGAACTCAAAGCCGTAGAACTACGGCACTGACCTTGAAAGGGTTAAATTCACCATCTAACATCGTTACGAAGTGGGAGGAGCTAAATGAGAGAGGGAGAGGCGAGCAGTAGCATTCAGTGTATGGTGAGTCGTCCATAGTGTAGGATGTTAGCCGTGGCGCTAATGAAATGTTGTGTAATTATGCTAATATTATTAATAAAGGTTATCTATTACTTTTATTCCAAATTTATATCAGAAACACGATAAATACCCTAGAACTGTAATAAAGACGCTGAAATGAATAATTTTTTTATTTTTTATTAACATATCGGCCGATTCCCACCAAGGCAGGGTGGCCCGAAAAAGAAAAACTTTCATCATTCACTCCATCACTGTCTTGCAAGAGGGGTGCTTTACACTACAGTTATAAAACTGCAACATTAACACCCCTCCTTCAGAGTGCAGACACTGTACTTCCCATCTCCAGGACTCAAGTCTGGCCTGCCGGTTTCCCTGAATCCCTTCATAAATGTTACTCTGCTCACACTCCAACAGCACGTCAAGTATTAAAAACCATTTGTCTCCATTCACTCCTATCAAATACGCACACGCATGCTTGCTGGAAATCCAAGTCCCTCGCACACAAAACCTCTTTTACCCCCTCCCTCCAACCTTTCCTAGGCTGACCCCTACCCCGCCTTCCCTCCACTACAGATTTATACACTCTCGAGGTCATTCTGTTTCATTCCATTCTCTCTACATGTCCGAACCACCTCAACAACCCCTCCTCAGCCCTCTGGATAATAGTTTTGGTAATCCCGCACCTCCTCCTAATTTCCAAACTCCGAATTCTCTGCATTACAGTGGTCCCTTGGTTTTCGTGCATCTCCAAACTCGAACATTTATGTAAGTGTATTTTCGTAAGTGTTTGTGGAAGTGTATTTTTTGGGGTCTGAAATAGACTAACCTACGTGACATTATTTCTTAAGGAAGTAAATTCGTTCGGTAATGGCACTTGAGTAGCATTCTGGAACGAATTTTCGGCGAAAACCGAGGGACCACTGTATATTCACACCACACATTGACCTCAGACATGACATCTCCACTGCCTCCAGCCTTCTCCTCGTTGCGACATTCATCACAGATGCTTCACACCCATATAAGAGTGTTGGTATAACTATACTCTCATACATTCCCCTCTTAACTTCCACGGACAAAGTTCTTGGTCTCCACAGAATCCGAAGTGCACCACTCACCCTTTTCCCCTCACCAATTCTATGATTCACCTCATCCTTCATAGACCCATCTGCTGACATGTCCACTCCCAAATATCTGAATACATTCACCTCCTCCATACTCTCTCCCTCCAATCTGATATCCAATCTTTCGTCACTTAATCTTTTTGTTATCTTCATCACCTTACTCTTTCCTATATTCACTTTCAATTTTCTTATTTTACATACCTTACCAAATTCATCCACCAACCTCTGCAACTTCTCTTCAGAATCTCCCAAAAGCACAGTGTCATCAGCAAAAAGCAACTGTGACAACTCCCACTTTGTATTTGATTCTTTGTCTTTTAACCCCACACTCTTGCCAAGACCCTCACATTCACTTTTCTTACGACCCCATCTATAAATATATTGAACAACCACGGTGACATCACACATCCCTGTCTAAGGCCTACTTTTACCAAGAAATAATCTCCCTCTCTCCTACACACTCTAACCTGAGCCTACCTATCCTCATAAAAGCTCTTCACTGCTCTCAGTAACCTACCTCCTATTCCATACACCTGCAACATCTGCCACATTGCCCCCCTATCCACCGTATCATATGCCTTTTCCAAATCCATAAATGCCACAAAAACCTCTTTACCCTTAACCAAATACTGTTCACCTATATGTTTTACTGCAAACACTTGGTCTACACACCCCCTACCTTTCCTAAAGCCACCTTGTTCATCTGCTATTCTGCTCTCCATCTTACTCTTAATTCTTTCAATAATAACTCTACCATACACTTTACCTGGTATACTCATCAGACTTATTCCCCTATAATTTTTGCACTCTCTTTTGTCCCCTTTGCCTTTATACAAAGGAACAATACACGCTCTTTGCCAGTCCCTAGGTACTTTACCCTCTTCCATACATGTATTAAATAATAGCACCAACCACTCCAAAACTATATCTCCGCCTGCTTTTAACATTTCTACCTTTATCCCATCAATCCCAGCTGCCTTACTCCCTTTCATTCTACCCACTGCCTCACGAACTTCCCCCACACTCACAACTGGCTCTTCCGCACTCCTACAAGATGTTATTCCTCCTTGCCCTATACACGAAATCACAGCTTCCCTGTCTTCATCAACATTTAACAACTCCTCAAAATATTCCCTCCATCTTCCCAATACCTCTAACTCTCCCTTTAATAACTTTCCTCTCCTATTTTTAACTGTCAAATCCATTTGTTCCCTAGGCTTCCTCAACTTATTAATCTCACTGCAAAACTTTTTCTTATTTTCAACAAAATTTATTGATAACATCTCACCCATTCTCTCATTTGCTCTCTTTTTACATTGCTTGACCACTCTCTTAACCTCTCATTTTTTCTTCATATACTCTTCCCTCCTTGCATCACTTCTACTTTGTAAAAACCTCTCATATGCTAACTTTTTCTCCCTTACTACTCTCTTTACATCATCATTCTACCAATCGCTCTTCTTCCCTCTCGCACCCACTTTCCTGTCACCACAAACTTCTGCTGAACACTCTAACACTACATTTTTAAATCTACCCCATACATCTTCGACCCCATTGCCTACACTCTCACTAGCCCATCTATCCTCCAATAGTTGTTTATATCTTACCCTAACTGCCTCCTCTTTTAGTTTATAAACCTTCCCCTCTCTCTTACTTACTGCTTCTATTTTCCTTGTATCCCATCTACCTTTTACTCCCACTTTAGCTACAACTAAAAAGTGATCTGATATATCTGTGGCCCCTCTTTAAACATGTACATCCTGAAGTCTACTCAACAGTCTTTTATCTACCAATACATAGTCCAACAAACTACTGTCATTACGCCCTACATCATATCTTGTATACTTATTTATCCTCTTTTTTTTTTTTTAAAATATGTAGTACCTATAACTAAACCCCTTTTTTATACAAAGTTCAATCAAAGGGCTCCCATTTTCATTTACACCTGGCACCCCAAACTTACCTACCACACCCTCTCTACATGTTTCTCCTACTTTAGCATTTAGGTCCCCTACTACAATTACTCTCTCACTTGGTTCAAAGGTTCCTATACATTCGCTTAACATCTCCCAAAATTTCTCTCTCTCTCCTCTACACTCCTCTCTTCTCCAGGTGCATACACGCTTATTATGACCCACTTCGCATCCGACCCTTATTTTAATCCACATAATCCTTGAATTTACACATTTATATTCCCTCTTCTCCTTCCATAACTGGTCCTTCAACATTATTGCTACCCCTTCCTTAGCTCTAACTCTCTCAGATACTCCTGACTTAATCCCATTTATTTCTCCCCACTGAAACTCGCCTACCCCCTTCAGCTTTGTTTCGCTTAGGGCCAGGACATCCAACTTCTTTTCATTCATAACATCAGCAATCATCTCTTTCTTATCATCCGCACTACATCCACGCACATTCAAACAACCCAGTTTTATAAAGCTTTTCTTATTCGTTTTTTTAGTAAATGTGTACAAGAGAAGGGGTTACTAGCCCATTGCTCCCGGCATTTTAGTCGCCTTATACGACACGCATGGCTTACGGAGGAAGAATTCTTTTCCACTTCCCCATGGACAATATAGGAAATAAAGAAGAACAAGAGCTATTAAGAAAAAGAAGAAAAACATAGATGTGTGTATGTATATATGTGCATGCCTGTGTAGTGTAACCTACTTGTAAGTAGAAGTAGCTAGATATACCTGTTATCCAGCGTGTTTGAGACAGAGATGAATAATATATGCTATATTATGTGAGTGGGGTAGAGATGGAGGCTGCCACTCTGGGATATGATAGAGCTCCCGCTTCACACACGGAGGGCCCGGGTTCGATTCCCGGCGGGTGGAAACATTTCGACGTGTTTCCTTACACCTGTTGTCATGTTCACCTAGCAGCAAATAGGTACCTGGGAGTTAGTCGACTGGTGTGGGTCGCATCTTGGGGGACAAGATTAAGGACCCCAATGGAAATAAGACACAGTCCTCGATGACGCAATGACTTTCTTGGGTTATCCTGGGTGGCTAACCCTCCGGGGTTAAAAATCCGAAGAAATCTTATCTTATCTTATCTTATTACATTGTTTACATCAGGGGAAACATGTCTAGATCACTCTTGTCATAAGAAAAAATGCAAAAATAGCGATTATTATTATTATTATTATTATTTATAATAATTTACAATAATAATAATAAATAATAATAATATTGATAATAATAATAACAATCGCTCTGGAGTCCTTAATGTCAGCTACCAAACCTATAGGAAATGCGTATGACATTTACAGCGCCCCAGAGTAATTATTAAATTATATTTTATTATTATTATTATTATTATCAACATACCTTGTTCACTGAGTATAATAATTTCTTAAGCTGCGACAAGAGACAAAATGTCAACACACAGACGAAAACCAGCTGATCCCTTGACTGTGTACTTTAACCCTTTCAGGGTTTCGGCCGTACTAGTACGGCTTACGCGCTGAGATTTTCCACATAATAGTACGCATAAATTCTAGCGCCTTCAAGTTAAGCGGGGAAAGGCTGTTAGGCCTAGACGTGAGAGAATGGGTCTGCGTGTTCAGAGTGCGCAGTAGGAAAAAAATTGGGGAGCCTCCTTCTTGTAGGTTCGCCGGTACGTCCGGCCCGGGTCTTCTCCAAATGGTGACCCGGCCTTGGTCCCCTGGGTAGAGGGTGTCGATCATCTTCTTCTTTCTTCTTTCTTGGGGCCCCCCGGGTGGGGGGCGACATCGGGGAGCCATTGGTGCATTGTGGGAACGCCATCTTAGTACACCTTGTCCACCATTCCTCACGGTAAGAAACTCCTCGGCGAATTGGAACACTTTTGTTCCCCAGTGACAGTTCTAACACCGATGGGAGTGTCAGTGATGATGAGTTTCAAGGTTGTGACCGAAACTAATGACGATAATACCGATAATATTGAGGAAAACCCAAACGACCCTCAGCCTTTCACCTCCGGTGCTGTGGCATCTTGTTCACGCTTAATTGTACCAGAACGAAAGAGGAAACTGTTATTTACTCATATCCCGGACTCTGATGTGAGCAATGGTGATGATAGTGATAGTGAATATGAACTCCAAGCTCTTCAAAACAGTTCCAGTAGCGAGAATGAAGTGGAATATTCCCCAGTGAAGCGTCAGTATATATGACGGTATATGCATTCTGGTAGCATGCCATATGCTGTTCCAAGGGGAAGGAGTACATCTCGGAGTACATCCCGTGGGCATACAACAGGCACAGATAGTGATAATGAAGATGATGGTGTTGCAATTGGGATAAGAAATGTGCATACATCTGGTGGTGGTGGTAGTGGTGGAAGTGCCAGGCGCGAGGCACCAGCAGTGGACCATGCTGGCACCCACGCCACTGACTCACCAGACCTACAACAAAGGCAACCCTCACCCCCACTCCCACAACCTCCACTCCCACAACCTCCACTCCCACAACCTCCACTCCCACAACCCCCACCCCCACAACCACCTGTCAATATCCAGTACCCACCAGCAGACCGCACATGGGATTGGCAGGAAGCTGACAATTTTATTCCCAATCCCCATCAGTTTGATGAAAGTCACAGTGGAATACACCCATCTTGTCCACTTGGGAACAATGCCACTGAACTGGAATGTTTCGAGTTATTCTAGACGAATCCCTGATATAAATTATTGTCAGGGAAAGCAACACATACTACGAGTACACCATGGCAAACACAATACTTTCACCAAAATCACGCCTCCACAAGTGGAAAGAGACAACTGTGGCTGAGATGTATCTTTTCTTTGCCACAATAATGCTTATGCCACAGGTGTATAAGCACAGTGTCAAATCATACTGGTCGACAGACCGCCTGATTGCAACACCAGGTTTCAGTGATATAATATCAGTGAATCGATTTGTGCTACTGTTGCGTATGTTACACTTCTCAGACAAGACCAGGCCTAACAGAAACGACAGGTTATATAAGATTAGGAATGTGTTTCTGTATCTGAAAGAGAAATTCAATATGCATTTTTATCCCTTCAGGAAACTTGTTATTGATGAGTCACTAATTTTGTTCAAAGGTAGACTTGTCATTCAAGCAGTATATACCAAGCAAAAGGAAACGCTTTGGTATAAAGTTGTTTGTGCTTTGTGAGTGTTACAGTGGTCTCGTATTGGATATTATTGTGTACACTGGAAGTTATACATTGCAAGATACCAGGAAGTTATTGGGTATCTCTGGTGATGTGGTTAGAACAGTGATGGAACCATATCTTGGTAAGGGGCATATATTATATACTGATAACTGGTACACAAGCCCCTCCCTCAGTGATTTTTTGCGAGTGAACTTGACAGATGTGTGCGGTACAGTGCGTGCAAATCGTAAGCACATGCCTAGGTTCAATGCAAGCACTCATAGAGGTCAGGTTCAGGCATTTGCTGTTAATGACATCATGGCATTTCGGTGGCACGACAAACGAGATGTCACACTGTTGTCATCAATTCACCCTAACGAAATGGCAGACACTGGAAGGCTGAATAGAGAGACCAATGAACCCATTCTAAAACCTGCAGCTGTGATTGACTACACTCTCAATATGCATTCAGTGGACGAATGTGACATGCAGATTGGATTTGCTGATTGTGTTTGCAAGAGTTATAAGTGGTACATAAAACTCTTTTTTTCACATTCTGGACATTTCCATGCTCAATGCTTATAATATTTATAAGTTGAAGACCACAAACAAACCACCATAGGGCGAATTTTGTTTCTGTCATCAGACAAATAATATTCAAGTACCAAGGAGCAACCCCTGCAATAGAAAACTGCCCACCAAGTTATCAACATCTACCCTCTCGTCTGAGACCTGGTGAACACTTCCTAACAAAACTGCCTGCTACTGCTTGCAAGAAAAAGGCTCAGAAGAGGTGTTTTGTTTGTGCACATACAAAAAAACGCCCACAACAATGCAGAGACACTCGTTTTATGTGTGTGGAATGTAAAACACCACTGTTCATGGAACTATTTTTCAGAGACTTCCACAGGCTGCAGAACTTCTAGAAACATGTCCAGTGACTCTATATATGTATATATATGATTGAACAATAGAAATAAACAATATTTGTTATTGTAAATATTTGTAAATACATTGTGTAAACAAAATAGTGATAACAAACTTTGTCAATATTGTGTAATAATTAGCGAGTGAATATTAAAAAACAGCACTTATATTGGTCTCACAGGCCATAAAAGTTATTTGAAAAAAAAATTAAAATTGATAAGAAAACAACTTCAATAAATAAAAAAAAACGAAAACCAGTCAACCAGAAGTCACTGATGTTGCCGTCAGCGGTTCAGTTTTGGTCAAATTCAATCCTCTATATCTCGGTTAGTATTGATCGCAAAAATGTATTTTTTAGCCTATTAGATTTAGAAAAAAAAAAACTATCATTTCATAAGAACGAGATTCTGACAGGGCCGTGCGACCCTGAAAGGGTTAAGTAAGTTTATTCAGGTATACACAAATACAGTTACATAGATTATCATACATAGCAGCATATGTGTAGGGAACCTAGGATAACCCAAAAAAGTCAGATATAGTGACTTATTTCCATTGTACTTCTTCCGTTTTCCTCTTCCAAGTGCTGCTGCATGTTTATTGTGCACCCCATAATACAAGATAGAGTTATAAGTGTAGCAGAACTTGGAAGAGGAAAAACAACAAGAGGAAAATGGAAGTATAAAGGAAATTCACAGTAAAGGGATCAGCTGGTTTGTTCGTCTGTGTGTATACATTCTGTCTCTCGTGGCAGCTTAATTAAGAAATGATTAAACTCAGTGAACAAGGTATGTTGATGGTGGTGATAATAATATTTAATAAAGATTAAGATTTATTCTTGTAATAACAATCGCTCTGGAGTGCTTTATCCCTTTGACTGTTTTGGATGTATATATACGTCTTACGAGCCAATGTTTCGGACGTATTTATACGCCTAAATTCTAACGGCCTCAAATCAAGCAGGAGAAAGCTGGTAGGCTTACATGTGAGAGAATGGGTCTGTGTGGTCAGTGTGCGCAGTATAAAAAAAATCGGGCAGCCTATGTGCATTGTGGGAACACCATTTCAGTAGTCCTTGTTCAGCATGCCTAGTGGTAAGAATTATTTGACTCCTTGGTGCATCTGGGACATTTCTCTTCCTCAATGATAGTTCTAACACAGATGGAAGTGTCTCTGAAGATAAATTTCATGGTTTTGATGAGTTTGTGCCCGAATGCA
>WNWK01036100.1:0-19366 GCA_009830355.1 Cherax destructor | reverse complement strand
GATGTAAATGTGTTTCATACACAGTTTTCTCGAGGCTGTCTTGATGTGCATCAAGAGTTTCCCCCGGACCCCAAAATTCCCTTGTTACTGGAAGTCCGAAAATCTGCCAGTTTCCATGTGTCATCTACTGAGGAACTTCAAGCAGTCAACAAAAGATGAAAAGGGCCATTTTAAACGCTTTATATTAACAAAATAAAAAAATTTCCCTCGACCCCAGTAACAACCCGGAATCATGAGTCATTGCACGTACACACCCCGTACGCACGACATGCGCACAGTATATGTACAAAAACTAAACAGAATGAGCCAGTTACAGCACAATGATAAACACCTCCCCAGCATGTCAACCCATCAACACTCATTCATCACAAGACGTACAACAAACACTCATTCATCACAAGACGTACAACAAACACCATTCATCACAAGACGTACAACAAAACTCATTCATCACAAGAGGTGCAACACAAACACACACAACATAAGAGGTGCAACACAAACACACAACATAAATAACACAAACACACACAACAAAGAGGTGCAACAAAACACACACAACAAAGAGGTAAACATACATCATATGATAAAACAAATACGCATAAATCATATAAGGGGAACGACATTTACACCACAAAATGAAACACACACAGGTACAAAAATACACCAATACACTATTGATAAGATGTTCTAGAGTAACTAGACGATAGTTAACTTTATACATCGTATTGATAAGATGTTCGGTAACTAGACGATAGTTAATTAATATCGTATTGATAAGATGTTCTAGAGTAACTAGACGATAGTTAACGTATAACGTATTGATGATGTTCAGAGAACAGAGATTTTTAACGTAACATCGTATTAAAGATGTTCTAGAGTAACTAGACGATAGTTAACGGATACATCGGATAAGATGTTCAGAGTAATAGACATGAAGGATACATCGTATTGATAAGATGTTTAGAGTAACTAGACGATATTTAACGTTACATCGTATTGATAAGATGTTCTAGAGAACAGACGATAGTTAACGTGTATACATCGTATTGATAAGATGTTCTAGAGAACTAGACGATAGTTAACGTATACATCGTATTGAAAGATGTTCTAGAGTAACTAGATGACAGTTAACGTGTAATATCTCCTCAGTTTAATGACGAATGAGTAAAAATAGATGTTGCATCAGTAGCTAGTGAGACGGGCGGTGAGGGGAGCAGTGAGAGGGGGGGGCAATAGGGAGAAGGGAGAGAGAAAAGGAAAGAATAAGAATGAAGAGTTAAGAGGAAATGGAGAGACGATAAAGCTGTTATAACAGACAAAAAAAAGTAAATTAAGAAAAACCAGGGGTAGGTTGAGAAGACGAGTACACGACGAGGGAGGGTGAAGAGTACACGACGAGGGAGGGTGAAGAGTACAAGACGAGGGAGGGTGAAGAGTACAAGACGAGGGAGGGTGAAGAGTACAAGACGAGGGAGGGTGAAGAGTACAAGACGAGGGAGGGTGAAGAGAACAAGACGAGGGAGGGCGAAGAGTACAAGACGAGGGAGGGTGAAAAGTACAAGACGAGGGAGGGTGAGGAGCACAAGACGAGGGAGGGTGAAGAGTACAAGACGAGGGAGGGTGAAGAGTACAAGACGAGGGAGGGTGAAGAGTACAAGACGAGGAGGGTGAAAAGTACAAGACGAGGGAGGGTGAAGAGTACAAGACGAGGGAGGGTGAGGAGCACAAGACGATGGAGGGTGAAGAGTACAAGACGAGGGAGGGTGAAGAGTACAAGACGAGGGAGGGTGAAGAGTACAAGTCGAGGGAGGGTGAAGAGTACAAGACGAGGGAGGGTGAAAAGTACAAGACGAGGGAGGGTGAAGAGTACAAGACGAGGGAGGGTGAAAAGTACAAGACGAGGGAGGGTGAAGAGTACAAGACGAGGGAGGGTGAAGAGTACAAGACGAGGGAGGGTGAAGAGTACAAGACGAGGGAGGGTGAAGAGTACAAGACGAGGGAGGGTGGAGAGTACAAGACGAGGGAGGGTGAAGAGTACAAGACGAGGGAGGGTGAAGAGTACAAGACGATGGAGGGTGAAAAGTACAAGACGAGGGAGGGTGAAGAGTACAAGACGAGGGAGGGTGAAGAGTACAAGACGAGGGAGGGTGAAGAGTACAAGACGAGGGAGGGTGAAGAGTACAAGACGAGGGAGGGTGAAGAGTACAAGACGAGGGAGGGTGAGGAGTACAAGACGAGGGAGGGTGAAGAGTACAAGACGAGGGAGGGTGAAGAGTACAAGACGAGGGAGGGTGAAGAGTACAAGACGAGGGAGGGTGAAGAGTACAAGACGAGGGAGGGTGAAGAGTACAAGACGAGGGAGGGTGAAAAGTACAAGACGAGGGAGGGTGAAGAGTACAAGACGAGGGAGGGTGAAGAGTACAAGACGAGGGAGGGTGAAGAGTACAAGACGAGGGAGGGTGAAGAGTACAAGACGAGGGAGGGTGAAGAGTACAAGACGAGGGAGGGTGAAGAGTACAAGACGAGGGAGGGTGAAGAGTACAAGACGAGGGAGGGTGAGGAGTACAAGACGAGGGAGGGTGAAGAGTACAAGACGAGGGAGGGTGAAGAGTACAAGACGAGGGAGGGTGAAGAGTACAAGACGAGGGAGGGTGAAGAGTACAAGACGAGGGAGGGTGAGGAGCACAAGACACTTTACCTACATGTAGATGAAACGTTCTAATAATAAAGATCTTTTCCCTATATGTTATTTTACCACTTGTCCGCTACGCCATACTTTAAAAACTGAGGTGATGCTGAGTGAGAATCATAACTTCCCTTTACCTCCAGTCTGTCTCACCTCACAAGACTCCTCCCACCTTGCTTGCTTCCCCCTCTCTAGACACGGGTGTGGGCTTACGTCCAACCACCAGGCCCACACACACACACACACACACACACACACACACACACACACACACACACACACACACACACACACCAACCTCACTTAAATCAGCACCTGCAACACCAGTAACAGCAGCAACACTACCTTCAGCAGCACCAACACCACCTTCAGCAGCACCAACACCACCTTCAGCAGCACCAACACCACCTTCAGCAGCACCAACACCACCTTCAGCAGCACCAACACCACCTTCAGCAGCACCAACACCACCTTCAGCAGCACCAACACCACCTTCAGCAGCACAAACACCACCTTCAGCAGCACAAACACCACCTTCAGCAGCACCAACACCACCTTCAGCAGCACCAACACTACCTTCAGCAGCACCAACACCACCTTCAGCAGCACCAACACCAGCTTCAGCAGCACCAACACCAGCTTCAGCAGCACCAACACCAGCTTCAGCAGCACCAACACCAGCTTCAGCAGCACCAACACCAGCTTCAGCAGCACCAACACCACCTTCAGCAGCACCAACACCAGCTTCAGCAGCACCAACACCAGCTTCAGCAGCACCAACACCAGCTTCAGCAGCACCAACACCAGCTTCAGCAGCACCAACACCACCTTCAGCAGCACCAACACCACCTTCAGCAGCACCAACACCAACTTCAGCAGCACCAACACCACCTTCAGCAGCACCAACACCACCTTCAGCAGCACCAACACCAGCTTCAGCAGCACCAACACCAGCTTCAGCAGCACCAACACCAGCTTCAGCAGCACCAACACCACCTTCAGCAGCACCAACAGCACCTTCAGCAGCACCAACACCAACTTCAGCAGCACCAACAGCATAAGCAACATGGACACCAGACACAGGAAACTTGAACCACTGAAGGTCATACCTGCACATACACACTTTAAGCAGCCCAGCATAAACATATATGAGGGTATATTCAACAAATCCAATTTAACAATATATAGAGAATACATAAATTGGGATCATATAAATCATAACCCCACTGAAATATGCTGGGGAGATAAAATAAATGACATGAATTTAAACCAGGGTCTCGACTTATGAGCTCATTGACACTAGAAGTATGCCACAGATATACGAACGAGCCTGGCCCATGGCCGGGCTCAGAGTAGATACTCTCGAAACTCTTCAAAGGTATACACCATCAAGAACAAATAAAGAGAAGATGCAAGTTTGAAAGGATGGGGAAGGGGGGGGTAACGTTAGCTCTGCAGGTAAAGACGAAGTCACAGAACGTATCAAAGTTTCCAGAGTTTTCAGGAATAATAAGAAAAAACAGGTTAGAGAGATAGTGAGAAGACAGAGTTCAAACTGAACACATCAGAGTCCACGAGGGACACAGGGACCAAAGTGAAATTAAAAGAAACCAAAAATATTTTTTCTCTTATGCAAAATTCAGGGCAAAGAGCACATCAAATATTGGGCCCTTGCTTAATGTAGACGCAACTTGCTTAATGTAGACGCAACTTGCTTAATGTAGACGCAACTTGCTTAATGTAGACGCAACTTGCTTAATGTAGACGCAACTTGCTTAATGTAGACGCAACTTGCTTAATGTAGACGCAACTTGCTTAATGTAGACGCAACTTGCTTAATGTAGACGCAACTTGCTTAATGTAGACGCAACTTGCTTAATGTAGACGCAACTTGCTTAATGTAGACGCAACTTGCTTAATGTAGACGCAACTTCCACTGATACAACAAAGAAATGATTAAGATACTTAAGTTAAAAAACTATTCTCACGTGAAGCGAGTTGTCAGACTTGTGAGTTATTTGTCAGACTTGTGAGTTATTTATCAGACTTGTGAGTTATTTGTCAGACTTGTGAGCTATTTGTCAGACTTGTGAGCTATTTGTCAGACTTGTGAGTTATTTATCAGACTTGTGAGTTATTTGTCAGACTTGTGAGCTATTTATCAGACTTGTGAGCTATTTGTCAGACTTGTGAGCTATTTGCCAGACTTGTGAGCTATTTGTCAGACTTGTGTTATTTATCAGACTTGTGAGTTATTTATCAGACTTGTGAGCTATTTATCAGACTTGTGAGCTATTTATCAGACTTGTGAGCTATTTATCAGACTTGTGAGTTATTTATCAGACTTGTGAGCTATTTGTCAGACTTGTGAGTTATTTGTCAGACTTGTGAGCTATTTATCAGACTTGTGAGCTATTTGTCAGACTTGTGAGCTATTTGTCAGACTTGTGAGCTATTTGTCAGACTTGTGAGTTATTTATCAGACTTGTGAGTTATTTGTCAGACTTGTGAGTTATTTGTCAGACTTGTGAGCTATTTATCAGACTTGTGAGTTATTTATCAGACTTGTGAGCTATTTATCAGACTTGTGAGTTATTTGTCAGACTTGTGAGCTATTTGTCAGACTTGTGAGTTATTTGTCAGACTTGTGAGTTATTTATCAGACTTGTGAGTTATTTATCAGACTTGTGAGCTATTTATCAGACTTGTGAGCTATTTATCAGACTTGTGAGCTATTTATCAGACTTGTGAGCTATTTATCAGACTTGTGAGCTATTTATCAGACTTGTGAGCTATTTATCAGACTTGTGACATCAAAATGATTTTGTTTTCATGACAAAACGTTGTCATCTACAAAATTTTGGACCTACCCCTAACCCCACTGGACTTGCGAAGAAGCAATTGATAATATGGCCATGTGTTGTGCCTGAGGTCACAGACTTGTGGAACTCCATACTCACAAAAGAGTGGAGCTCCAGACATTAAAACACCACAGATGCAGCTCCACTTCAAAGGTGGTAGTAAAGTAATCGAAAACAAAGAAAAGAAAATAGCACTGGCCTCCTACATTATAAAAAATCTCTGAAAATTTTGAGAAGATTGCTGAACATGAATTGACAACAACTGCTTTATAACCCAGGACAAACAAGGGTTTAGAGAAGGTGGCTGCTGTCTGTCGCGAACACTGGATCATTACATCGTCTTGAATGCACACAATGCCAAACAAAATGCCGATGTCGTATACACAACCACAAAAGCCTTCAACATTTGTGATCATGGTGTAATAGCATAAAAAATACGTGCGAAAAGGAATAACTGTTAAAGTGGGATGATGTATTATTAACTTTCTAACAAATACAACATAAAGTGTAATACAAAGCAAAGTCAAATCAAGGCTGCCACAGTGAAAAGCTGTTTCCCACGGCACAAATACTTGTTGCTATTCTTTCTGTTTGCTCATTCTCGTATCACAGACAAAGACATAAATGGCAGCAGTGCATTCTTTGCGGCTCATATAACCTAGCTAGCTCTTCCAGGTGGCCACAGAACAATGATGTTCAGCAAGCAGGGTTGTGGAGTCGAAGTCCCAAGCAATTCTTGCGTTACTGGAACTGGAGTCGGTAAAATGTAATTCAAGGAGTCGGAGTGGAAGGTTTTATGTGCCGACTCCACAGCCCTGGCAGCAAGAACAAACAAAACTCCAATCACTAAATGGATCGGAAGATTAATGATAAGGACTTAGGAGTGATTATGTCAGAGGTTACATTCAAGAATCACAACGGTGTTATTATCACAACCACAAAGAAAATAATAGAACCCATAATAATTAGAACCTTCAAAATAAGAAATGTCACGTCAATGATGATGCATTTTGCTTCTAGTATTCTCTACATTGGAATACTGTTGCATACTAACAGCCATTTTAAGATGGAAAATCGCAGACCTGGATAATGTACGGATCACTTTCACTTCCTGTACAAATTCTGCCAAGCAGCAAAATACCTCGTGTAAAGCAGGGGTGATATGAGTACATTAAGAGATAACAAGTGTAGAGAGACTGGAGACTTTGCAACACAGTCCCCTCATGCATAAGGGAATTACCAACGAACCCCTACCTCTCTTCAACCAGGCGGTGATACACTCATGTGCGCGACCAGCATCAATAACCTGGTTGATCAGACCGACTAACAAGGACGCTTGGTGTGGGACCAAGTAACTGCAACAACAAAGGTACTCTCAGACCTTTGAACTCTTAACTACACACACTCCAACAAATTTGCTCTCAGAAACTTGTACACTGTCAAAACATTCCAACAACAAGACAGTCCAAGTTACTCTTAGAAACACATTTGAACACTGAAAATGTTCACTCAAACAAACAACAAATGCTCAGCTACACACCTGCTACCATACTACACACACACACACACACACACCACAAATTAGATGTTTTTGTCTACATATTTCCATACTTAGCATAGTGGAAGCGAGATCAACAATTTCTTACGTGGGTTACACTTACTGACAAACAAAAGCTAACACAGGTTACTAGACAGTCTGCACTTTATTCAATAAGTAAGTTTGTCGCACAAGACAGTTGATTTACTAGTAATAATTGTGAAACTCACCACCCCTATCCCTCTCTAGCACCTGCAAAATGCATGTGCAAGTGCTCTATGCCACCTATAAACACTCCCCCTCCCCCTACACAGAACACAAAATCCAAACAATAACTGATGGTGGCAAAAACCACTGAGGTAGACGAGGAAATGTCTGGTAGTCTGGTATTAAACAGAAAGTTTCAGTATTCACAAGATATTTCTCATGTAGCAGATTTTAACCCCAGACAGCTGAATTAGATTATAATCATAACTAAGTCCTAAACCCAGAAGGGTCATACATCACTGCAGGATAGTGTATGCTAAAGGTTTAATATGCTTGATCAGAGACTAGCAAGGGTGGAGAGTATAACAGAGGTAGAGTTAATAAGCGCAGTGTGAAGTGCTAATGGAATTATAATCAAAGTTTCTGTAATAAATCTGTTCCAGTCAAAAAGTCAAAGAGGGAGTCTGAGTCAAAGGTGGGGCTGTCAGCGAGGAGGGAAGATAAAATAAGACTGTTAGTGGTGACGACGTCAGAGGTAAATTCTGCATGCTCGCTGGTAGACAGAACAGTCTAACAGAATATGATAAACTGAATTTGGAACCAGACAATTATCAGAGTGGAAGAGGGCGCCTCTCCATGAAAGAGCCCTGAGTGAGACGTGTGTGCCTGATGCGAAGATGGGAGAGTGTAGTCTCTCAACTATGACATCGATGATAAGACGACCAGGATTCTAAACTAGGCTTGACAGAATGTAATCTATTATAAATCAACTCAGACCAACATTGTTGCCAATGATTGTGAAGGTGGCTAGAGATTACAGCAAAACAGTCTGAGAATGAAATACCTCTATATGAAATGTGAAGGTCTTATACTGTTGACTGCACAGCAGAGTCCGCCTGCTCATTGCCCTGAACATCCCACACGACCAGGGATTTTTGCTAGAAATGCGGTGCAACTAAAGATGTATACAAAGAACTAGGGGATGAGGCGAGTTAAATAAATTTTGATAGCCTGCAAAGCACTAAAGGAGTCTGAAACTACCACAACTGTTGAGGTAGGCCTGGATGCAATATGTATAATTGCTATGAGAATTGCATACAGTTTAGCTGTGAAATTGCTAGCCGACTCTAATAAATAACCTAACACAATACTGTCTGGGAACACTGCTGCAAACCCGACACCGTCAGAGGATTTAGAACCATCGCTGTAAACGGCAAAGGCATGAAAATGAGACAGGAAGTGGTTAAGAAAAAGGGAGAAGCAGCTGTAGGTATTTGAGCTTTCGCCCAAAACAGTGGGGAAGAATAGACTAATTGTCGGAACCTCTCAAGGGGAAAGAGAAAAGCTAGATGCTAGATGAACATACAAAGGGGGCAATTGAAGAGAAGCCAAGAGCGAGTAAATACGAAAAGGGACAGAGTAAATAATGGACTTCTACTAACGTTTGTTACCATCCTATATGTAGAAGGATGGTGAAGGTCATGAGAGGATACAAAATATCAGAGGTCATCACGCAGATCAGTCAAAGATGGAACATTTGCCTCAGCATATAGAATCTCGACAGGGGAGGAACGAAAAGCACCTAGACACAAACATAATCCCAAATGATGAATGGGATCAAGTTTAGAAATAATTGCGGGAGAGGCCACAGAAAATATCTTGTCACCATAATTTGGTTTCGATAGAATTAAAGCTGAATGAAGTCAGAGGAGAGTTTAACAATCCACCCCCCAAGAAAGATGAGCAAGGGTTTTAAAAGATTTCAGCCAGCAATGGCAATTATTATTATAATCAAATAGAAGCGCTAAACCACAGGGGTTATACAGCCCAGCTATGGCAAATTGCTTTCAGAGAGGTAATGCGAGATTTCGAGGACAGCTGGTGATCAAACAGAAGACCAAGAAATCTGACCAAATCACATTCAAGGATCTGGAAACCATACAGGTATAATAGAGTATTAGAAACAACAGAACGTCTAGTAAAAGTAATCTGGGTGTGTTTTGGTACCAGAAAATTTAAACCCATAAGTAGTGGCCCAATGGGAAACTCGACCGACTGCATTCTGGGGAGAGAGGGGGAAGGGGGGCTGCTACCAGGTGGCAGTTAGCACCTGCACAGGCTATAGGAAAGTCATCAACATAAAGTGATGACCAACTATTAGATGGGAGAACAAAGGCCAGATCATTAATAGCTAGGAGAAAAAGTGGTGCCAAGGACACATCCCTGAGGGACACCCTCAGCCTGGATATAGTCAGGGGAAAGCAAATTATTAACCCAAACACAGAAATGTCTCTCAGACAAGAAGTTTTAAAGAAAAAGTAGCAGCTTACCCCAGAGGCCTAAGGAATGAGCTAGGGCCAAGATGTTATATCTGCAAGCAGTGTCATGTTTCTTCAAGATCAAGTGGTTACTATCAAAGGCATTATGAACATAGGTATCTAAATGGAGTAATGGGTCGATAGTGAAGCCTTTATGAAAGTCAAATTGACGAGAGGAAAGACTATTTTGTGTCGAAATGCTACACTAAATGTCTATTTACAAGATGTTCCATCAACAACATCAGTTTTCCAAGAATGGGGGAGAACCCCTTGCAACCAAACCATATTAAAAAACGTAAGAGTACTATGAGGGCTGACGGATGTAAATGCTGAAGCATGATGATATAAATGCCATTAGGTCCAGCTACCGACAATTGGCCAGCGTAAAGTGTTGACTCAAGTTCTGGAAGCATAAAAGGTACATTATAAGAGTCTTCTCTGCTAGAAATAAAGTCTAAAGGCAGCAACTCTCTAGCAGACTTGAAGGAAAGAAATGAGGGGGATAGATGTAGCTCCTGAGAGGTACAGACAAGATGATTTCCAATTCCTTTGGCTACCTCAATAGAATTTACAATGCTGACACCGACGACCCTAAAAACAGGAGTAGGGCTCGAGAATATCTGCCACTCAATTTCTTTACTTTTATTCCAAACTGCACTCATAGTGGAAGAGGAAGTGATGGTAGAAACAATCCCGCCAACAAGTGCATTTTGCTTCATGTATTACACAGCGGACTACCGCCCGCTGAGTAATACATGAAGCAAAGGAGCCGCTCTGTGGAAATATTTTAACGATATCGGCCCCACGTAGCACGTTTCAATCGCAATGCACACAAGTAGGAGACCACCAAGGCACACATTTCTGAGAGTGCCTCCTCAAGATTTCAGGGATTGTATGTGAAGCCATGGTTAATACCGAGGTTGAAAAGAGTTGTAATAACTCATCAGGGAAGGTCGAAGGAGAAGGTTCCTCACTAAAAACGGTTTGACATGAGTAAAGGGTCCAATTTGCCCATTCAAACTGCCAATGTGAGCTATGAGGAGGGCGAGAATATGAATGGGAAGTAAGGAGGATAGGAAAATGATTGCTGTCACATATATATGAAAGCAGAGACCAGGTAAAGTACAGTGCAGTTGAAGAGGAGCAAACTGAGAAATCTATGTGAGAGAGTTTGATTGTGAGGGTCAAAATGGGTGGAAGTACCCGTATTTAAAACATGGAGAAGTGAGAAGAGCCTCTAACTGATTGCCACAAGTCACAGTGAGACCCTTCCCCCTTCCCTCCAGAGGAAATGATGAGCATTAAAATCACCTAATAAGAGGAAAGATGGAGGTATGGAAGAAACCAAAAATTCAAAATCAGGAATAGATAATGACTGAGGAGAAAGATACAGAGAACGAGACTATATACTACTTGTTCTGTAGGAAGGGAAGGATGAACTTCCACACCTGTAACAAATACAATAAGAGGAATTAAAGGAGATTTGAACTTTGGAGAAGTAGGGATGCAAGGTTATGGGGTAGGTATGGGAGGTCATGTACATATAGAAACATGTGAGTGAGAAGATGGTCTAATGACAAGGCAGGGTTGTGAGGAAGGAGGAAGAGGTGCTGCAGGAGAAAGGGGCCCAGGAGGAATTTCATGAACCTGGAACTCCATGGTAAGATTCCATTTTTTTTGTCTTTTCAAAAAAAAAAAAAAGAAAGGGGGTACATGGAGTAGTAGTTCCTGGGAGGAATGAAAGGGATTGCATATCTCCCTCTGCGCCCAAGGGGGCCCTCAGTACGGCCGGTAGTGCAGATGCAGAGTGGAACTCATGCCCTACCTATCTGCAGTCACCTGGAGGGTATTCCGGGGGTCAACGCCCCCATGACCCAGTCCTTGACCAGGCCCCCCAGTGGATCAGGACCTGATCAACCAGGCTGTTACTGCTGGCCACACACAGTCTAACATACAAACCTACCCTTCATGCTGGTAAACCGGCAATTCAGGATAGCAACCTCGGATGCATCCACCGAGCCACCTCAGCAGACAAATAAGAGGGTGGGTGGAACCCCGTCACAAGGCATACCCTCCTTCAGCTACCACATTCTGGAACCGACAGGCAATCTCCAGAGATACACCCATCACCCGAGGGACACCATAAGCCACCCTCTGGGACTCCAGAGACAGGACCAGAGTATCCCCAGATGATCCAGATTTTATGGCAAACATTACCACCAAGGTCCCTCACTGGAATGAAAAGGACAACGACCACCTTTCTCCAACATAGGAGCTAGAATTTTGGAGGGAAGGACCTCAAAGGAGGGGAGGGATGGGGAAAGGAGGAAGAATGGGATGGATAGGGGTAGGGAAGGGGGTAGTTAGGCTCTGTCGGAGGAAGACAAAGGTCCAATTCCTCAGACAAAAAGCCTCTTCACCACGACAAAGAGCCCCCTGGAAGAGGAGCTGAATTAGAGGATATTCAAATAACTAAAGAGGAAGTGAAAAACTTTTACTACATATATCAGTGTGTACCTCCCAGGAGCTGGTGTTGGTGACATAGTCAGCAGGTTAGATATTATGATGTCGGGTAATGGGAACAAGCCCATTATCTGTCTTAGTGTTGGTGGAAATGACATCGGGAAGGGCAGGAGACAGGAGCTGCTGGATAAGTGCAGGTCAGCTATAGATGTAGACAGGTTTAAGGGAGGGATCCCAATCATATGTAGCATCTTGCCTAGAAGGGGAGTGGGCAATAAATGGATGTCTAGGATAATTGGTATAAATTGCTGGCTAGACAGGTACTGCAAAGAACTTGCAATCCCATTCATTGATAATTGGGATAAATTCTATGGCAAACGTGATATGTATGCAAGGGATGGGGTTCATCTCTCTGGGGTTGGAGTGGTTGCATTAGCCAATTCGATTGAGGGGGTCATTGATGACTTGTCTAAGACTTATGGGTGTCTAAGAGGTATGGGTGTTTGTGGGAAACAATCAGGCTGCAGTACTATGGTTGAAAACAGCAGATATTACCAGGATACCCCAGAGATATGTTTAAAAGACAATATTCAAAATAAAGTTGCTGGTAAAGGCAAAGCAATTGTTCAACAAACAAAGAGAGACAGTAGAGGGCAAAGAGTGACTAGCTCCCTTAAGGTTTACTATACAAATAGTAGGAGTCTAAGAAATAAGATAGATGAGCTAAGATTACTTGCAAGTGCAGGTAATATAGATATTATTGCTATAACGGAGACCTGGTTCAACTTGAAAGCTAGAGAAATGCCTTCTGAATGCAACATACAGGGTTATAAACTATTCCACACTGATAGGGTCAACAGGAAGGGTGGTGGAGTAGCGATGTAAGTCAGAGATAATTTAAATTGTTGTGTTAGACAAGATATAAGATTAGAAACTTCGGACACAGAATCTGCTTGGCTACAGTTTCTCGAGGGTCATAAAAAAATAATTCTGGGTGTGATTTATAGGCCCCCAAACCTTGATAGGAGTGCAGTAAGCTGCTATGGGACGAAATTCATAAAGCGTCTAGATATGAAAATGTTGTGTTAATGGGAGATTTTAATTTTAGACAAATTGATTGGAACAATGTGACAGGAAATCTTGAGTCTAGTGACTTTCTTGATACGGTTCAGGATTGCTTTTTAAAACAGTTTGTGACAGAACCACCTAGAGGAAACAACCTGCTTGACTTGGTTCTTGCCAACAAAGAATCACTAATTAATAATCTTGAGGTTAATAATGAGCTTGGGGAAAGCGATCACAAATCACTTAGTTTCAATATATATCATGGAATTACCCAGATAACTGCAATAAAGTCTCTGTCCCAGACTTCCGCTTGGCCGACTTCATTGGACAAATTACCTGGGTGGTTTAAATTGGGATGACCTGACTATGGGTCAGGTAGGTGGTGTTGGTTGCCAATATGACATTTTTCAGAGTATAGTTCTAGCTGCCCAAAGAACTTTTTGTTCCAAATAGGGAAATTAGATCTAACAAAAATTATCCCAAATGGATAAACAATAGATTAAAACATCTCACTGGTCAAAAGAGAAACATATATAGGTGTATCAAAGGAGGGGATGGGCAGTTAAGAAATCAATATATTCAATTAGAGAGAGAAATAAAAAAGGAATAAGAAAAGCAAATAGGGATTATGAGGCTAAAGTCACAAGGGATTTGAAGACTAACCCAAAAGGGTTCTTTCAGGTATACAGAAGTAAGATTAGGGACAAGATCTTCCCACTCAGAAGTAACTCTGGTCAGATCACTGACAGTGATAAGGAAATGTGTGAAATTTTCAACACTTACTTCCTCTCAGTTTTTACTCAGGAAGATACTAGCGAAATTACAGAAATAATAAATTATGAAGAACAGGACGATAATAAACTATGCACGATTGAGGTAACTAGTGACATGGTCCTCAGACAAATAGAGAAATAAAAGCCTAAAAATCCCCAGGCCCTGATGAGTTGTTTGCGAGGGTTTTAAAGGAATGTAAAGAGGAACTTAGCAAACCTTTGGCTAATCTTTTCAATATATCACTACAAACTGGCATAGTGCCAGGCAAGTGGAAAATGGCAAATGTAATATCTATTAACAAGGCAGGTGACAGGTCCTTAGCTTCGAACTATAGACCAATAAGCCTTACCTCCATAGTGGGAAAATTTATGGAATCAAAAATTGCCGAGGCAACGTAGCCATCTTGAAAGACATAAATTGATTAATGAATCTCAGCACAGTTTACTAACTTTCTTCACTAAGGTATTTGAGGAGGTAGATCATGGTATTGAATATGATATTGTGTATATGGACTTCAGTAAGGCTTTCGATAGAGTTCCACATCAAAGGCTATTAAGAACATAAGAATGGAGGAACACTGCAGAAGGCCTACTGGCCCATACAAGGCAGGTCCATATCAAAACCACCACTACCTAAGAATTTATTCCCGTACTCACGACACCAATCAAACCCAGCCCCTCCCACTCATATATTTGTCCAATCTCTTTTTAAAGCCACCCAAGGTCCTAGCCTCTATCACAGTACTCGGAAGATTGTTCCACGCATCTACAACTCTATTCGAAAACCAGTACTTGCCTATGTCCTTTCTAAATCTAAATTTATCCAATTTAAATCCGTTATTTCTGGTTCTTACTTGGTTCGATATCCTCAGTATTTTACTAATATCTCCCTTGTTTATGCCCATCATCCACTTGTACACCTCGATGATATCTCCCTCATTCTACGTCTCTCCAGAGAGTGGAGATTCAACGCTCTAAGTCTATCTTCATACGGGAGATTTCTTATACTGTAAATCATTTTAGTCATTCTTCTTTGTATGTTCTCCAATGAATCTATATCCATCCTGTAGTAAGGAGACCAAAACTGAGCTGCATAATCAAATGAGGTCTCACTAGTGATGTATAGAGCTGTAAAATAACTTTTGGATCTGTTGCTTATACTTCTTGAAATAAATCTAGTAATCTGTTAGCCTTATTGACACTTAGGCACTGTTGTCTTGGCTTTAGATTCCTGCTTACCATGACTCCCAAGTCCTTTTCACATTCTGTATGATCAAGCTCTACTCACCTAGTTTATAAATTCGAGGGATATTTTCATTACCAAGGACTAGTACCTTACATTGTCCACATTGAACTTCATCTGCCACTTTTCAGACCAAGACATTAATTTGTCCAAATCCTCCTGGAGTTCACTGGTGTCCTCCTCAGAATGAATCATACGGCCTATTTTTGTATCATCAGCAAATTTACTCATGTCACTTGCAATTCCTTCATCAAGGTCATTTATGTAAATTATGAACAACAATGGGTCTAAACTGATCCTTGTGGAACGCCACTAGTGACTAATCCCCATTCAGATTTGACCCATTAATGGAAACTCTCTGCTTTCTATTGGTAAGCCATGCCTCTATCCATGCTAGAACTTTACCTCCTATACCATGAGCTGCCACCTTTCTTAAGAGTCTCTTGTGAGGTACTCTATCGAAGGCCTTACTGAAATCCAAGTAAACTATATCATATTCTTTATCACTGTCTACTGCTTCAAATGTTTTATTGAAAAACGTCAGTAAATTTGTTTTGAGGAAACTTAAGACACACAGAATAGGAGAATTTTTTTCTTGGGTAGAGGCGTGGTTGACAAATAGGCAGCAGAGAGTTTGCATAAATGGGAGATATCAGAATGGGGGTAAGTCACAAGCGGTGTTCCACAGGGGTCGGTGTTGGGCCCCTTGTTGTTCACAATTTACATAAATGACATAGATGAGGGAATAAATAGCGACATAAGAAAATTTGCTGATGGCACCAAAATAGGCTGTCCAATTCATTCTAATGAGGACATTAGAGCACTCCAGGATGATTTGAATAGACTGATGCAGAGGTTTTAGAAGTGACATGCAGTTTAATATAGACAAATGCAAAGTTCTAAATGATGGACAGGAAAATAACCATGCCACATATAAACTACATAATGTAGATCTTAATATTACTGATTGCGAAAAGGATTTAGGAGTTCTGGTTAGCAGTAATCTGAAACCAAGACGACAGTGCATAAGTGTTCGCAATAAAGCTAACAGAATCCTTGGCTTCATATCAAGAAGTATAAATAATATTAGTACTCAGGTTGTTCTTCAACTCTATATATCTTTGGTTGGGCCTCATTTAGATTATGCTGCACAGTTCTGGTCACCGTATTACAGAATGTAAGTAAGTAAGTAAGATTATTCAGGTATACACAAATACAGTTACATAGATCATCATACATAGCAGCATATGTGTAGAAAACCCAGGATAACCCAAAAAAGTCAGAGTGACTTATTTCCATTGAGGTCCATTTAATACCTTAATATTATACACCGTAAGAGATATATGTTTTTATACTATAAAGACTATATATTGATATAAATGCACTGGAAAACGTACAGAGAAGAATGACAAAGTTGATCCCATGTATCAGAAATCTTTCCTATGAGGATAGACTGAGGGCCCTCAATCTGCACTCTCTAGAAAGACGTAGAATTAGGGAGGATATGACTGTGTATAAATGGAAAACAGGAATAAATAAAGGGGATGTAAATAGCATACTAAAAATATCTAGCCTAGACAGGACTCGCAGCAATGGCTTTAAGTTGGAAAAATTCAGATTCAGGAAGGATATAGGAAAGTATTGGTTTGGTAATAGAGTTGTGGATGAGTGGAACAAACTCCCGAGTACCGTCATAGGTGGGTGTGGGTGGGTGTGAGTTGGACCTGACTAGCTTGTGCTACTAGGTCAGATGTCGTGCTCCTTCCTTAAGTGAATATGACCTGGCCTGACTAGGCTAGGGCATTGGCTTAAGCCGGTAGGAGAAGTGGACCTGCCTCGCATAGGCCAGTAGGCCTGCTGCAGTTCCTTATTTACGTTCTTATATGCTGATAAAGAAAAAAACTATAGAAGCAGACGGGACAGAACCTTGGGTCTTAAAAGATGGAATAACACCCTGGGTTTAAAAGACTGCAGATGGATTACGTTATACACTTTTAATGTAATTACAAGCACTTTATGTATATTCAAGGTAATCTTCCCATAGAAGCGCTGCTTTCAAATTAAAACACAGTTTAGTACTAATATATTGTTTTATCTTGAAACATTTATTACCAAACTTTTTTTCTAAGCACAGTTCAGAACAATAACCCTCAACTATGTTCTCTACAAGCACTTAATCACCCATACCTGTGACATACCTGTAACGGGATTCAAAGATTTTTCTACCACTATTTAGGTAGGAATCTGCTTTGTGGCAAAACTTACCTGATATGTCCAAAACATTCTTTCCCTTGGTTCAAAATTTCCTAACCACACCGTTAAGATCTCACAGAATAGCTACTCTACATTCCTCTCACACCCTGCTGCATAAACACTATTACTTCTCACCTTCCATCTTTATTGTAAAATACAATTTCTTGAATTGAAACATGCTCTTCAGTCCACAATGTTCTATTCAATATTATCATTTCCTTTTAGATCTAATTCTTTCATATATACTTTATTAAATTCTTTAAACTCATTTCCATTACTCTTCCATCCATAACGAATTTGTTGCACTAAATGCTGAGACATACAGCTCAACAATTCTAAAAATTCCACTAAAAATCTATCTTTTTTTTAAAAATTTAATGAAGAAAAAGGAGATAACCAGCCCCTTGTCTGCGACACTATTTTTCGTCTACCCGACCAATACCAGGGTTAGTGAGATAGTTACACCAGTGGTGCCCTAGGTGTGGACCGTGGACCCCGGGGGATGGTAGCAGAGTTATACACCAGGTGCTGTTAGAGCCTGGCAGTAAGTATTTTTCCTCCAGCCACCGTGGACCCCTGAGGTATGGTCGCTGAGTTATACACCAGGTGTTGTTAGAGCCTGACAGTAGTATTGCTCCTCAAGACACAGCTTGAGGGTTTTAACGCAGCCTAAAATTTCAACTATTATCATGTAAACGATAAAAAGATGTTCTTCTACTTAACAAGTTAAAAAATATATTTATTTGACCTCTTCTGAGTTGCATAAACCATTCAAGTCACCCTTTATTTATTTTTTTAAATATCAGAATAAATGGAAAATATTCAGTATCTATATTAGGCAGACAAAGCATGTTAGACTCTGATCTCTCAAGATTTTGGATTATAAGTTGAACCATGTAACCTCTGTAGTAAACCAGGACAGAAAGGAGGGCCAGCAGGGAGGGCTATGATGAAGTGATCGCATGGCGTGCCAAGATGGAGGGGCCAGGATGGAGGCCACCATGAAGTGCCATGATGGAGGGCTCGATGGAGGGCCAGGATGGAGGTGCCAGGATAGAGGAGCCATGATGGAGGGCAGGGAGGTGGATGCAGGGGCCCCTGGCTGAGAGTTGGCGGGCAGGAGGCAGGGTGGCATGCTGGCACGGCCCCTGGGGAGTCTTGTTTGTGGCCAGCTATTTATTGTCATTTGCCGCGTCCCCTGGCCACCCTCCAACACCTGGCTCACCCTCCAGCCGCCCTCGCCCACACCACAACAACAATTCAACTAACGACCCTCAGACCTTAAACTAAAAAAATACCTGAAAATAAAAATGAAAATGCTTGCCTTTTATCCCTCCAAAATTAAAATACTTCCGCCTGATTAGTCACCCTTCACACACACAACATATGTCAAATCAACCATGAGAGTATGCACCACCGACATGGACTTCCCATATTCTAGAAAAAAATCAAAAGATCGAAAATGTTCAAAGGTTTACAAACTACTACCAACTGCTGAAGACGCCTCAAAGACCAGACATACTCTCAGGACTAGAGAGGGAGATACTTGGTAATAAATAAATGGGAAATACGTGAGGGCCGAGTACTAAATTTACACACTACCATAACAACGTACTGCAGTGAGATATATAAGAAGTGTAAAACAGATCAGTGAAAACTGAGGGTCATAAGCACAATAAGAGAACACTGTTTCAACATCCGAGGTCCAAGGCTATTCAACCTGCTACCACCAGATATTAGAAATGTTGCCGCAACAAGTGAATTAAGTTCAAGAGAAAACTGCGCCACTGGCTCCGTCAAGTGCCACATCAACCAGGCTGTGATGGTTGTGTGAGCCAGCGGGTGCCAACAGCAAAAGCGTGGTTGAACAAGCAGTCGACGGAAAAGCCTGGAACTAGGAAGGGCTGCAAAGGATACATCACAAATATAATTTTATTAAAGAGGACGGTAAGAACCCTGT
>WNWK01036099.1:0-19366 GCA_009830355.1 Cherax destructor | reverse complement strand
ACGTAAACTGTAACTGCAATGCAATTAATTGTTTTAAATTGTTATCTCACTCAATTAGTTGCATTGCTACAATCAATTGAAATGTTCAACTTATATTCAAACTTTATAACTTAGATACGCAATTATACTTATTTTATAAATTATTAACCATAACTTTTTACCATGTAGTCTAGAATTAAGTAGACCTAAGAATGCCCGCAATGCACAGCATATTAGGGGCTTTTGGCATGTACATCTCATTACTAACTATATTTCTTGTCTACCATGTATCATTGTACCATGTCTCAATAAAGTATTATTATTATTATTATTATTATTATTATTATTGTAGTGTTGTTGTTATTGGGTATATGGGCCACTGCTGGTGGAGGTCGGCGGCAGCAGCAGGCCGCCACCAGCTCTATTCACACAATGTACATAATTTATAAATAAGAAATATTTACACTTTAATTTATAAATAAAAATTTACACTTTAATTTATAAATAAGAAATATTCACACTTCTATAAATAAGAAAGATTTACACTTACCTTGGAGGAGATGTTGGCAGAGGGCAGCTCTAGTCTGTGTCCCTATATTCCTCAAACAAACAATGGAGGAGTTAGGTTTCGTGTTGTCATTTTTCTATCGATTAATGGCTTAACTTACTTGCTACACTGTTAATCCTACACTTTATCGCCGGCTGGTGCTATAGCCTTTATCGACTCCACTTTGATACTTTGCTACGATTTCTTTCTTTAATTCTATGGTGTTCCTCACTTTCTTTACCAAAGGACTGACACTAGGAGCTTTCTTTGGGCCCATGGTGGCTTATTTAGCAGTCACACACAATAATCAAGGGCCAAAAACAATGGATTGTTAAAAAATGTTTTGTATGAACTCGCAGGATAATGTTCACTCGACCAGAAACAATGTTACACTGCCTGAGAATGTGTGTGGGAGGCGGGCTTGAGGGCTTTGTATGTGCGCTGGGCACTGGACAGGTTCCGTACCATGAACGAAAACGGAGGTAAAATTTCCCCGAAAAAACTGCACGAAAACTGAAACACACGAAAACAGAGATACACGAAAACGGAGGGTTGACTGTATACACCTCAGTCATATTCCCCCTAATTCTACGCCTTTCTAGAGAGTGCAGATTCAGGGCCCTCAGTCTATCCTCATAGGGAAGATTTCTGATACATGGGATCAACTTTGTTATCCTCCTTTGTACGTTTTCCAGAGCATTTACATGTATATCCATTCTGTAATACGGTGACCAGAACTGTGCAGCATAATCTAAATGAGGCCTAACCAAGGATATATAGAGTTGAAGAACAACCTGAGGTCTTCTATTATTTATCCTTCTTGATATGAAGCCAAGGATTCTGTTCGCTTTATTGCAAATACTTATGCACTGTTGTCTTGGTTTCAGATTACTGCTAACCAGAACTCCTAAATCCTTTTTGCAATCCGTAATATTAAGATCTACATTATTTAGTTTTTATGTGGCATGGTTATTGTCCTGTCCAACATTTAGAACTTTGCATTTGTCATTTTAAAGTAAAGCCATATTGATTTACACTAGCAGTAAATAGGTACCTGGATGCTAGTTTGTTGACACTTGTTGCCTGTCTCCTAGCAGTAAATTGGGCAGAGCTTTGAGTTGAGTACAATAACATCTCTTAGTTTGTAAAACAACTAAGGTAAGAACTACTGTTAAACTATAAATTCACCTGTAAATTCAGTGGTGTAATTTTTTTTATATAATATGGTTTATTGTGAGATATTTAATGTGGTTTATTGTGAGATGTTTAATGTGGTTTATTGTGAGATGTTTAATGTGGTTTATTGAGATGTTTAATGTGGTTTATTGTGAGATGTTTAATGTGGTTTGTGAGATGTTTAATGTGGTTTATTGTGAGATGTTTAATGTGGTTTATTGTGAGATGTTTAATGTGGTTTATTGTGAGATGTTTAATGTGGTTTATTGTGAGATGTTTAATGTGGTTTATTGTGAGATGTTTAATGTGGTTTATTGTGAGATGTTTAATGTGGTTTATTGTGAGATGTTTAATGTGGTTTATTGTGAGATGTTTAATGTGGTTTATTGTGAGATGTTTAATGTGGTTTATTGTGAGATGTTTAATGTGGTTTATTGTGAGATGTTTAATGTGGTTTTGAGTGTTTATGTGTTATTGGATGTTTAATGTGGTTTATTGTGAGATGTTTAATGTGGTTTATTGAGAGATGTTTAATGTGGTTTATTGTGAGATGTTTAATGTGGTTTATTGTGAGATGTTTAATGTGGTTTATTGTAGAGACGTTTAATGTGGTTTATTGTGAGATGTTTAATGTGGTTTATTGTGAGATGTTTAATGTGGTTTATTGAGAGATGTTTAATGTGGTTTATTGTGAGATGTTTAATGTGGTTTATTGTGAGATGTTTAATGTGGTTTATTGAGAGATGTTTAATGTGGTTTATTGTGAGATGTTTAATGTGGTTTATTGTGAGATGTTTAATGTGGTTTATTGTGAGATGTTTAATGTGGTTTATTGTGAGATGTTTAATGTGGTTTATTGTGAGATGTTTAATGTGGTTTATTGAGATGTTTAATGTGGTTTATTGTGAGATGTTTAATGTGGTTTGTGAGATGTTTAATGTGGTTTATTGTGAGATGTTTAATGTGGTTTATTGTGAGATGTTTAATGTGGTTTATTGTGAGATGTTTAATGTGGTTTATTGTGAGATGTTTAATGTGGTTTATTGTGAGATGTTTAATGTGGTTTATTGTGAGATGTTTAATGTGGTTTATTGTGAGACGTTTAATGTGGTTTATTGTGAGATGTTTAATGTGGTTTATTGAGAGACGTTTAATGTGGTTTATTGTGAGATGTTTAATGTGGTTTATTGTGAGATGTTTAATGTGGTTTATTGAGAGACGTTTAATGTGGTTTATTGAGAGACGTTTAATGTGGTTTATTGTGAGACGTTTAATGTGGTTTATTGAGAGATGTTTAATGTGGTTTATTGTGAGATGTTTAATGTGGTTTATTGTGAGATGTTTAATGTGGTTTATTGAGAGATGTTTAATGTGGTTTATTGAGAGATGTTTAATATGGTTTATTGTGAGATGTTTAATGTGGTTTATTGAGATGTTTAATGTGGTTTATTGTGAGATGTTTAATGTGGTTTATTGAGAGATGTTTAATATGGTTTATTGTGAGATGTTTAATGTGGTTTATTGAGATGTTTAATGTGGTTTATTGTGAGATGTTTAATGTTATGGTTTTAAATTGAGAGATGTTTAATGTTTTTGGATTTTGTGAAAATGTTTAATGTGGTTTATTGTGAGATGTTTAATGTGGTTTATTGTGAGATGTTTAATGTGGTTTATTGAGAGATGTTTAATGTGGTTTATTGTGAGATGTTTAACCCTTTACCAGGCCATGAATCAAATTTGAGAAAGTGCAACATTTGCAACCCATATTCTGATAATATAAGCAGTGCTAAGACCTATTTATTTGTGGTCCTTTTTCAAGTTTATTTATTTTTGGTCCATAAAATGGCCTTTTTGGCAGAATCAAATATGAGGCCAATCCCAACAAAGATTAAACTATAGGTGATAGATTCGCATCATATTTGATGCCATTCCTGACAACGGCATGTGTCTAAAAGAATCATAACAGCTACTAATAACTGATAATAAAAGGCATATATATACATTTAAGGTTTATTAATAAACAACTGGGTTAAACCAAAGGCACAGTAACTTTATTTCAATAATTTTAACACATTTATAGTATTTGACATTATACAAAAATTGCAAAAATGTTACAAAAATATGGATATGGCACCAAATGAGTATCCTTTCTGTATTTATTGTGACAAACATTTTTATCAGAGGTATTTATGCATCTTGTTTCTTATGGAATTCCACGAAACAATGTCTGGTTGAGTTTAGACATAGATTAACCTTGCAGAAGGAACAAGAAAAGGACGAGTAGATCCTTTTGTCGTTGGTGTTGCAATGTTTACATGAAAGCCTCTTTGTAGAAACTGGCCAGTGAGGTAGTGTTTCATCATATCTTGTATCCTCATGATTTCTTTTTCCATAGTGAATGAAATTTTCTTCAATTGAAGAAGACCGTGAAGTTGAACAACTTGGATAGGATCTCATGCTCCTTGGGATTCCCTTGGTTGGCTTTCTTGCTGAATGGAAGATGGAAAACCAGAAATCCTTGAGGTTCATGTATTTCTCTTTCAGAGCAGCACAGTCACGCCTGTACAACAACCAGCCATTGACACAACAAAGATCAATGACATATCCAAACAGCCTCATGTACCAGCGTTTTGCTTTGAGTGGAGACTTGTAGAGGTGCACCAACATATCATTCTTATCTATGCCTCCCATATGGGCATTATAACTCTTTATGACTGCAGGACAGTCAACATCCACCTTTTGTTTGTTCTCCTTGCTGTACCTTCTAGTAGACAAATCTTCATGTTCATCTTCACTTGAAGAGGAAGCATCTTGCCGTGGTGGCTCATATTCATCCACAGAATCCACTTCCTCATTACTGTCACTGTCATCACATAACTCTGGCACAATGTAATCCCTTTTTCTTTGAGCCCTTGATCCATAAAACATTTGTGTTTAACTGAAATGAACAGAAAACACAAAATGAGCATCGAAATTGAGCAAATTTTATATATTTACAAGGTAAAAGCACTCATATATCAATGTATTTGATTCAGCATGCAATTGGTAGCTATTATTGACAAAGATGGCCTTATTGTTATTTGTTAATCCATGATATATGATACCTTCATTGGCAAATATGTTATCACCATTGTCTGTTTTGGCCTCATATGATACACTCAGTGGCACGTGACATTCTATACTTGTCAGGCCGAGCCTCATAAATGATACCAAAAATGTAAACAAAACTTCAAGTGCATTCATTTGTTACTTATAAATACTTCAGGCAATTCATTTGCATCTCAAAATGAGGATAAAACATTCAATAATGCACTGGAAACACATTCAGTAACTTACCAACATTCTGGAGTGGTGTAAATTGGTGAAATATCAAGAGAGTCAGGCTGGAAATGCTCCTCCTTCAACACTTCAGACAGTACTGAAGACTTCTGGAGCTCCCAGCCAATAGCAGTCGACAACACCCAAGTGACAACACATTCAAGCTCTGCCCAGAAGGCTTGTGATTGGTTGGAGTGAAATTTGAAATCTCTCTGAGGATATGCTTTGTGCTCATGGTGCCATGAAAACCATGCTTTTTGCGCCTCGTATGTGATGCCAGCGCGGTATAGGGTTAATGTGGTTTATTGTGAGATGTTTAATGTGGTTTATTGAGAGATGTTTAATGTGGTTTATTGAGAGATGTTTAATGTGGTTTATTGAGAGATGTTTAATGTGGTTTATTGTGAGATGTTTAATGTGGTTTATTGTGAGATGTTTAATGTGGTTTATTGTGAGATGTTTAATGTGGTTTATTGTGAGATGTTTAATGTGGTTTATTGAGAGACGTTTAATGTGGTTTATTGTGAGATGTTTAATGTGGTTTATTGTGAGATGTTTAATGTGGTTTGTGAGATGTTTAATGTGGTTTATTGTAAGACGTTTAATGTGGTTTATTGTGAGACGTTTAATGTGGTTTATTGAGAGACGTTTAATGTGGTTTATTGTGAGACGTTTAATGTGGTTTATTGTGAGACGTTTAATGTGGTTTATTGTGAGACGTTTAATGTGGTTTATTGTGAGACGTTTAATGTGGTTTATTGTGAGACATTTAATATGGTTTATTGTGAGAAATTTAATGTGAAGTTTTTAATGTGGTTTATTGTAAAAGTATTTGCTGGTTTTAGGGTCATGTTGTTGGTCACGCACTGACCAGCGGGGGCAGCAGTTCTGAGCAGCCAGTGCAGCAGCCTGCTAGTGCTTCCCCTGCACACAACCAGGACTACCCTCAGTACCAGGGCTACTCACAGCACTACCCTCCACACCAGGTACAATAACCTCCACTTGTTTGTGTGTACAGTTGTGTCAATGATGGTGAATTTATTTTCTTTTTTATGGTGTTCTGTAGCTGGGTTGGTAGTGCACTCAGCTCACACATTGAGGTCTGTGGTTCACTCCCCAGTATGGGTGGAAACATTGGATGTATTTAAATGCTCTGGGCTTTCTATATAGTAGTACGTCACTGATGTCAGCTAGGCCTGTACAAGTTGTATCATGTACTTGTTGAAATAAAAATTATTATTGATTGTATAAATGATAGCAAATGTGATTTCTTTGGGTCAGTGAGTGTATGAATAATGGTGAATGTGTTTTTTTCTTCTTTGGGTCCTCCTGCCTTAGCAGGAGATGGCCATTGGGGTAAAAATTATTCTAAATGCATTGTTTTCTGTATTTTTTAAGCTAGTTTGTATTTTCAGGGCGGTCCAAGCGAACCACATGGACCGTGTGCCTGGGAGGTGAAACAGTTTCTTCAGTGCGCTCAAACACAGTCTGACGTGTCTGTCTGTGAGGGCTTTAATGAAGCTTTACGCCAGTGCAAGGCTCAGCACAACCGTAAGTATTGTGTTGAGATGTAAGGTCAGTACAAGGATCAATACAACTGTAAATATTGTGTTGAGGTGTTAGGTCAGTGCAAGGCTCAACTCAACTGTAAGTATTGTGTTGAGACTTAGTAATTCCTTCTTCGTCAAAACCAAGGAAAATAATATTCCTGACAATTTTTTGTTCTGAAACAATGGAGAATTTTTTCCTAGAGGTAATGACACTAAAAATACAAAATTTGATGGAGAACTTAGGTAATTATGCAGGCACGTCTGGGTGCAGTTTACACATTGCAGTTTTACCTGCCAGTTTCTATTCCATTCATCCAAATTTTTAGCTATTTCATTAGCATGCCTTCCGTTCTGTCAGTTGTGTGCAAGAAACTTTCCATTCGACTGTAAGAACTACCCTGTAAAGTGCACAGAAATCAGTAATTTGGCCAATTTTAAAAAAATTTAAAAAAAAAAAAAATTTAATTTAAAAAGTTTAAATTAAACAATGTAGACAATGCTGGCACTAAAACATTTCCTCTGTTCATTAATCATGTTCCCGGCCTTCCACTTTGAATTCATCCCCACAAAAACTCAAATATTTACCATTTCTCAGATAATAAAATATAACCAAGAATAATCTACGCCTTGTCCGCATGGTCCAAGCCGTACATCTACGCCTTGTCCACATGGTCCAAGCTGTAGTTCTACGCCATGAGCTCAGCTCACTCAGAAAAGCTGTTAGCGGTAAATTTGGGCCTAAATATGAGAGAATGGATGTGTGAGGTAAGTGTGCACCATATAAAACAAGTCCTGCAGCATGCAGGACTTGTGCATAATGAGAAAAACTGCGAACGTGTGTTTTGATTAAAACACCGACTTTGCAGTGTATTTTTGTATGGTTTTTACTGTTGTTTTCACGGTTTCTTGGTCTCATTTGATAGACTGGAAGATATATTAGAGAAATGATGATTTCTGTAATATGATTTTGATTGGTTTTAGTACTGAAAAAACAGTAGCTTGAAATTGAGCTCAAAGTAGCGGAAATGTTCGATTTTTGCCGATGTTCAAGAGCAAACAAATGATGTCACGCATCCAATACACATCAGCTAGTGGGTCTAATATACATTCATGAATGTACTGAAATAATTTATATAATTATTGCAATATTGCATAACAGTAAATATTCTATTTTTTGGTGTGATTAAAAATTATGTAAAAAATAAAAATGGAATTCATTTGTAAAGCCTGGAAACATAACTAATAAACAGAAGAAATGTTATGTTAGTGCCAGGAATGTCTGCATGGTTTATTCTGAACCCTATTTTGAAATTGGAATATTTTGAACTGTGTGAAATTGGCCAAATTACCAATTTCTGATCACTTTATTGGGTAGTTGAAACAGTTGATTGGGCAGTTTCTTGTACTCAGTCGATAAAACAGAAGTAATACTAATGAAACGGCTAAGAATTTGATAGACTGAAATAATGTAATTGGCCTAAAATAGTAGTAAAAGTGGGCAAAATCGCCAATGCATAAATATCGCTGACGCAGTAAAATTTGTGAGTGTAATTTCGTCAATTTTCCATCAAATTTCGTACTTTTTGTTTTATTACCTTCAGAAAAAGATTCTCTACCATTTCATTAGAAAAAATAATTTTTTTTTAAATTCTTGGACCCTGTTGACAAGGCGCAGATCTACATTTTGGACCCTCAAAGGGTTAATATTAGCTTATGTAGGTAGGATGTAACAGCTACTCCTCTCATTGTGCTTGTTGTTGGAGAGTTTTGATGGGCTGCCAGCACTCTGCAAACTACAGTGGTGGGCACAGCAAACCAGAAAGTTAGCTTTGCTAACCGCTAATCCGCTAACTAAAAAATTAGCTCCACAAACGCTAAACCTCTAAACGGCCGAAAAAATTAGTGGAAGTTAACGCTAACTTCTTCACATGAATTCATATTCGGTTTAGTTTTTTGGTCTTTTACTTCTAAGGTGTTTAGAAGAGACCTGGAGAGGTTCATAACTAATAAGGAGGTTAATGTATCATGAACACGTTAGAAAGACAAAAATCTTAGTAGATTTCCGGACTATTATTTTAATAACTTTCTAACGTGGTTAAGACTGAGAACCCGCACAGTACCACCACAGAAATTGTAAACATAAAGGTTTCAATGAGACTAAGATTTCCCTAAAATAAAGAAAACTCTGATAAAAAGTGAAATTTTGTTAATATTTTAGGCTAATGGAAAGGACAGTGTTGCAAACAGTACTCATCTTAATACTCGAGCATAAGTACCAGTACGAGGAGAAGGCTGGAGGCAGTGGAGATGTCATGTCTGAGGTCAATGTGTGGTGTGAATATAATGCAGAGAATTCGGAGTTTGGAAATTAGGAGGAGGTGCGGGATTACCAAAACTATTATCCAGAGAGCTGAGGAGGGGTTGTTGAGGTGGTTCGGACATGTAGAGAGAATGGAACGAGACAGAATGACTTCGAGAGTGTATAAATCTGTAGTGGAGGGAAGGCGGGGTAGGGGTCGGCCTAGGAAAGGTTGGAGGGAGGGGGTAAAGGAGGTTTTGTGTGCGAGGGGCTTGGATTTCCAACAAGCATGTGTGAGCGTATTTGATAGGAGTGAATGGAGACAAATGGTTTTTAATACTTGACGTGCTGTTGGAGTGTGAACAAAGTAACATTTATGAAGGGATTCAGGGAAACCGGCAGGCTGGACTTGAGTCCTGGAGATGGGAAGTACAGTGTCTGCACTCTGAAGGAGGGGTGTTAATGTTGCAGTTTTATAACTGTAGTGTAAAACACCCCTCTGGCAAGACAGTGATGGAGTGAATGATGATGAAAGGTTTTCTTTTTCGGTCCACCCTGCCTTGGTGGGAATCGGCCGATGTGTTAATAAAAAAAAATAAAAGTACCAGTGTTGTAAAGTAACCAAGTAAAACTACTTGAGTACTGTACTTAAGTAATTTTTTTCAGTATTTACTTTTTAAAAAGTACTGAAATTGCTCACTACTTTTACTTAAGTACTGAAGTCTGTTATTACGTTTACTTCACTACAATCTGATAATGATACATTACTCGTTACATCATCAGTAATTTTTGGAAAGAAAACACCGAGAAAAGTTAGTCAAGTACAGTACTCGGGTAGTTTTACTTTACAACACTGGGAAAGTTACTCTACTTCTAAACTGTTATAACTTGCAATACAACACTGGGAAATTTACTCTACTTCTAAACTGTCATAACTTGCAATACAACACTGGGAAAGTTACTCTACTTCTAAACTGTTATAACTTGCAATATCCACCAAAATTAAGAAAATATAAAAGCTATAGGAGTAGTTTAATAAGCGCTTATAACTCGTAAATACTGATACTCCTCCAGCTGTTTATGGCTGACCAAAATCCTTGTGGCCAGGGCACGGCAGGACATCGACGTCTTGCTGGGGTTCAGCGTCTTGATCAGGCTGACAAAGGTGGGGGATTCCACTACATGCAGCAGTAGCATTGTTGCAGACGAATAGGTCCACAATCTTTGTGTCCACCACAGACTGACGGACGCTAGTGCCAGCAGCAACAAATACTTTGCCAATGGTGGTCTGGCATGCTCTCTTTGCAGGCAACTGTGACAACTGGCTGCTGCTCCTGCTAGTGGCACTGCCACAAGAAAATTGCCCATGTTTTCTACGGGCTATCCTGGATTGCCGGTAAACTGGCAATCCAGGATAGGAACCACACCGGGTAGGGTAAGGCGTGGCACAGGCTCCATGCTGCATCTGCACTACCAGCTGCACAGAGGGTCCTCTTGGGAGCTATCCCTCCACATACTTTTTTATTTTTCTGTAAAGAAAAAGAAGCCTTACCATGGAGACCATGTCCATGAAGTTCCTCCCCAAGACCCTTTCCTCTGCATACCCTCAAGGCCCTGACACATCATTAGACCAGTCTTTGGACCTCTTTAATAACCCGGTACCTTCTTTGGGTAACATTTCGTTGCCCACCTCGGTTACCGAGGTTTCAACTGACCCTTTTGATTTATCGGACCTCCGCGCGACCTAGATATACAGTGGACCCTCGGTTTTTGTGCACCTCCAAACTCGAACAATTATGTAAGTGTATTTTCGTAAGTTCTTTTGTAAGTGTACTTTTGGGGGTCTGAAATGACTAATCTAATTTACATTTGTCCTTATGGGAACAAATTCATTTGGTAACGGCACTCAAACAGCATTCTGGAAAGAATTTTCAATGAAAACCGAGGGTCCACTGTACTTCCAGCTTCTTCTCTACAGTACAACAATTTTCAGATTGCCCACACATCTCACAATAGACTATCTCTGGTCCCCCAACTAAATGACCATGGTCAATAACAGATGACACTGGGTGGCCTGAAAAAGAAAAGATTTCATCATTCACTCCATCACTGTCTTGGCAGAGGCATGCCTACACCACAGTTATACAACTGTAACATTAACACCCCTCCTTCAGAATGCCGGCACTGTACTTCCCATCTCCAGCAATCAAGTCCGGCCTGCCGGTTTCCTTAAATAAATGTTACCTTGCTTACAATAAAACAGCACATAGTCCTAAAAACCATTTATCTCCATTCGCTCCTATCTAACACGCTCACGCACGTTTGCTGGAGGTCCCAGCCCCTCGCGCACAAAACCACCTTTACCCCCTCCCTCCAACCTTTCCTAGGCCGACCCCTACCCCGCCTTCCCTCCACTACAGATCTATACTCTCTCTTTGTTCCATCCTCTCTACATGCCCAAACCATCTCAATAACCCCTCCTTAGCTCTCTGGATTATAGTTTTGGTAATACCACACCTCCTCCTAATCTCCAAACTACGGATTCTCTTCATTATATTCATACCGCACATTGCCCTCAGACACGACATCTCCACTGCCTCCAGCCTTCTCCTAGTTGCAACATTCACAACCCATGCCTCACATCCACACAAGAGTGTTGGTATAACTATACTCTCATACATTCCCCTCTTTACTTTCATGGATAAAGTTCTTTGTCTCCACAAACTCCTCAGTGCACCACTCATCTTTTTCCCCTCGTCAATGCTATGATTTACCTCATCTTTCATAGACCCATCCGCCGACATGTCCACTCCCAAATATCTGAATACATTCACCTCTTCCATATTCTCACCCTCCAGTCTATCCAATCTTCCATTACCTATTTTTTTTCTTGTCCTCATCACCTTAATCTTTCCTATACTATTCACTTTTAATTTCCTTCTTTTACATACCCTACCAAACTCATCCACCAACCTCTGCAACTTCTCTTCAGAATCCCCCAAAAGCACAGTGTCATCAGCAAAGAGCAACTGTGACAACTCCCACTTTGTGTTAGATTCTTTATCTTTTAACCCCACACCTCTTGCCAACACCTGATCATTCACTTCTCTTACAACATCTATAAATATGTTGAACAACCATGGTGACATCACACATCCCTGTCTAAGGCCTACTTTTACTGGGAAATAATCCCCCTCTCGCCTACATACTCTAACCTGAGCCCCACTATCCTCATAAAAACTCTTCACTGCTTTCAATAACAACTACTATTCCATACATTTGCAACATCTGCCACATTGCCCCCCTATCATACACCTTTTCCAAATCCATAAATGCCACAAAAACCTCTTTACCCTTATCTAAATACCGTTCACCTATGTTTCACTGCAAACACTTGGTCTACACACCCCCTACCCTTCCTAAAGCCTCCTTGTTCATCTACTATCCTGCTCTCTGTCTTACTCTTAATTTTTTCAATAATTACCATACACTTTACCAGATATACTCAACATACTTATTCCTCTATAATTTTTACACTCTTGTCTCCTTTGCCTTTATACAAAGGAACTATGTATGCTCTCTGCCAGTCCATAGGTACCTTACCCTCTTCCATACATTTATTAAATAAAAACACTAACCACTCCAAAACTATATCCTCACCTGCTTTTAATATTTCTATCTTTATCCCATCAATCCCAGCTGCCTTACCCCCTTTCATTCTACCCACTGCCTCACGAACTTCCCCCACACTCACAACTGGCTCTTCCACACTCCTACAAGATGTTATTCCTCTTTGCTCTATACACAAAATCACAGCTTCCCTATCTTCATCAACATTTAACAACTCCTCAAAATATTCCCTCATCTTCCCGATACCTCTAACTCTCCATTTAATAACTCTCCCCTCCTATTTTTAACTGTCAAATCCATTTGTTCCCTAGGCTTCCTCAACTTATTAATCTCACTCCTAAACTTTTTCTTATTTTCAACAAAATTTGTTGATAACATCTCACCCACTCTCTCATTTGCTCTTTTTACATTGCATCACCACACTCTTAACCTCTTTTTCTTTCCATATACTCCTCCCTTCTTGCATTACTTCTACTTTGTAAAAAACTCTCATATGCTAACTTTTTCTCCCTTACTACTCTCTTTACATCATCATTCCACCAATCGCTCTTCTTCCCTCCCGCACCCACTTTCCTGTAACCACAAACTTCTGCTGAACACTCTAACACTACATTCTTTAACCTACTCCATACATCTTCGACCCCATTGCCTACACTCTCACTAGCCCATCTATCCTCCAATAGTTGTTTATATCTTACCCTAACTGCCTCCTCTTTTAGTTTATAAACCTTCACCTCTCTCTTACTTCTTCCATTTTCCTTGTATCCCATCTACCTTTTACTCTCACTGTAGCTACAACTAAAAAGTGATCTGATATATATGTAGCCCCTCTATAAACATGTACATCCTGAAGTCTACCCAACAGTCTTTTATCTACCAATACGTAGTCCAACAAACTATACTGTCATTTCGCCCTATATCATATCTTGTATACTTATTTATCCTCTTTTTCTTAAAAAATGTGTTACCTATAACCAACCCCCTTTCTATACAAAGTTCAATCAAATGCTCCCCATTATCATTGACACCTGACACCCCAAATTTACCTACCACACCCAATTATATAATGCAGTAGTCTGCATAACAGTAAATCCACTATTTTTTGTGTGAATAAAAATTCAAAATGGAAAGCAAGAGTAATATAAGAGGGGCCTGGAGACGTGACTAATGAACAGAGAAAATGTTATTTTAGTGCCAGGAATGTCTGCATTGTTTATTCTGGACCCTATTTTGAAATTTGTGTGAAATTGGCCAAATTGCCAATTTCTGACCACTTTATTGGGTAGTTGAAATCGGTAAATATGCGGTTTCTTGTACTCAATCAATAGAACAAATGGAGTTCTAAAGAAATAACTATGAGTTTGGTTGACTGGGACAATGAATTTGGCCGAAAATAGGGCTCAAAGTGGGCGAAATCACCGATGCGTATATATCGCTGAGACCGCTAACTTCGCGAGAGCATAATTCAGTAAGTTTTCCATCAAATTTCGTACTTTTGGTGTCATTACCATCGGGAAAAGATTCTCTTATCTCACAAGTTTTTTTTTTTTTTTTTTAATTCTTTGACACTGAGAGTGAGTTCAAGATCAGGGGTCTCAACAGTGAAAGAGTGGTATACACATCATGGTGCAGAATGCTGGACAGCTCTCAATCTTTCCATTTTTATCATCATTGACAGTATTCCTGTCACAATTCATAATTGTGGAGCCGTTGTTTTTCTATACCATTGTTTAATGTGATTTCCTGATGTGTGATGCAGACATTATGGAATAACTTGAGCTCCAAGACCTCCCAGTTCTTTAAGTGGACACATGTACTTCCTGTCCTAGGTAGTAGGTTGGTAGACAGCAACCACCCATGGAGGTACTACCGTCCTGCCAAGTGAGTGTAAAATGGAAGCCTGTGATTGTTTTACATGATGGTAAGATTGGTGGTGTCTTTTTTCTGTCTCATAAACATACAAGATTTCAGGTACGTCTTGCTACTTCTACTTGCACTTAGGTCACACTACACTTGCATGTACAAGCATATATATAAACACCCCTCTGGGTTTTCTTCTATTTTCTTACTAGTTCTTGTTTATTTCCTCTTATCTCCATGGGAAAGTGGAACAGAATTCTTCCTCCGTAAGCCATGTATGTTGTAAGAGGCAACTAACATGCCGAGAGCAAGGGGCTAGTAACCCCTTCTGGATACCTTACTGAAGTTAAAAAGAGAAACTTATTTTTCTTTTTGGGCCACCCTGCCTCGGTGGGATACCGCCGGTTTGTTGAAAGAAGAATGTACTTCCTGCCCATGGATGGAGATGCTATTCCTGTAATATAGCCAAGTTAACTTTTGACTGCCATGAACTTCTGTCCTCTGTTTATATTGTGGGACAGCGCTTACAAGTATGAGAATTGACCCCAACACCACAATGTAAAAATTGCTGGTACTTTGGCCACCCAATGAAATATTGCAGGTCCATGGCAGAATGCCCAGTCTGTGGTGCTGCTGACCATAGCAGTCCATCTGTAGCTAACCTCCCCCTTGCCTTAATTGTAATGAGGCTCACCAGGCTTATTTTCACCATTGCCAGGTTTTCTTAAAGGAACGAGAAATCCACTGTTTCAAAGAGAAGGTTTCTCTTATTCCATGGCAGTCTCCTATCTCTGCCTTCTTATTCCAGAGTTAGTAGACAGCCTCCAACCTCATTAGTACCTACTTCTACAATCTCTGTAATCACAAATTTCACAGTTACTCTGTGTCTAACCCTTTTGCAGTCCTGCAATCCTTACATCTTCATCTTCTCACTCGTGTGTTTTTATGTCTACACGACCTCCCACAACTAAACCATCACCTCACATCCCTACTTCGCCAGAGTCTAAAACATCAAAGTACAAATCTCCTTTAACCCCTCAATCACATTATCATTCCCAAATATATTACTTTTCCTGTCTCTGACCCTAGTCCTTTGTCTTACTGCATCCGTTCCTGTTGTGGAGGTTCATACACTCCCTTGTACAGTTTCTTCCTCTCCTGTTACCTCTCAAGTTTCTTCCCAAGATACCTCTTAACCGCTTGCATCCCCTCTCCCCTTCTTTGGTAACTTCCATTGTCTCTTCAGTCTACTCAGCATACATCATCTACCTCTTCACACCGTGCTGCCTGCAGCTTCCCTGTCATCTGACACCTTGCTGCCTGCAGCTTCCCTGTCATATGACACCGTGCTACCTGCAGCTTCCCTGTCATCTGACACCATGCTGCCTGCAGCTTCCCTGTCATCTGACACCGTGCTGCCTGCATCTTCCCTGTCATCTGACACCGTGCTGCCTGCATCTTCCCTGTCATCTGACACCATGCTGCCTGCAGCTTCCCTGTCATCTGACACCGTGCTGCCTGCAGCTTCCCTGTCATCTGACACCGTGCTGCCTGCAGCTTCCCTGTCATCTGACACCGTGCTGCCTGCAGCTTCCCTGTCATCTGACACCGTGCTGCCTGCAGCTTCCCAGTCATCTGACACCGTGCTGCCTGCAGCTTCCCAGTCATCTGACACCGTGCTGCCTGCAGCTTCCCAGTCATCTGACACTGCTGCCTGCAGCTTCCCAGTCATCTGACACCGTGCTGCCTGCAGCTTCCAGTCATCTGACACGTGCTGCCTGCAGCTTCCCGTCATCTGACACCGTGCTGCCTGCAGCTTCCCAGTCATCTGACACGGCTGCTGCAGCTCAGTCATCTGACACTGCTGCCTGCAGCTTCCCAGTCATCTGACACCGTGCTGCCTGCAGCTTCCCAGTCATCTGACACCGTGCTGCCTGCAGCTTCCCAGTCATCTGACACCGTGCTGCCTGCAGCTTCCCTGTCATCTGACACCGTGCTGCCTGCAGCTTCCCAGTCATCTGACACCGTGCTGCCTGCAGCTTCCCAGTCATCTGACACCGTGCTGCCTGCAGCTTCCCTGTCATCTGACACTGTGCTGCCTGCAGCTTCCCAGTCATCTGACACCGTGCTGCCTGCAGCTTCCCTGTCATCTGAAACGACTGAAGACATATTCACATTTATTGAGGAAAAAACAATGATGGACATTAATCATCTTACACACTCTTCCTGACCATCTTCCTTCACACCTACTGAGACATCTTCCTTCATCTTACTGAGACCATCATCTGACACTTACTAGACCATCTTCCTTCACTCCTTACTAGACCATCTTCCTTCACACCTTACTAGACCATCTTCCTTCACACCTTCTGACCATCTTCCTTCACCCTTCTAGACCATCTTCCTTCACCTTACTAGACCATCTTCCTTCACACCTTCTGACCATCTTCATTCACTTACTAGACCATTTCCTTCACACCTTACTAGACCATCTTCACCTTCTATGTACATCTTCCCTTACTGGACCAAATCTTCATCACTTACTAGACCATCTTCACTTACTAGACCATCTTCACACCTTACTGGACCATCTTCTTCACCCTGGACCATCTTCCTTCACCACTCTTCCACTAGACCATCTTCCTTCACACCTTACTAGACCATCTTCCTTACTGACCATCTTCACTTACTAGACCATCTTCCTTCACACTTACTAGACCATCTTCCTTCACACCTTATAGACCATCTTCCTTCACTACACTCTTACTAGACAATCTTTTCACTTCTAACTCTTCACTTACTGACCATCTTTACCTTAGACATCTTTTCACACCTACTAGACCATTCTTCACCTTACTAGACCATCTTCCTTCACACTTACTAGACCATCTTCCTTCACACTTACTAGACCATCTTCACTTACACTTCTTCACACTAAGACCATCTTCCTTCACACTTACTAGACCATCTTCCTTCACACTTACTAGACCATCTTCCTTCACACCTTACTAGACCATCTTCCTTCACACTTTACTAGACCATCTTCTTCACACCTTACTAGACCATCTTCTTCACACTTACTGACCATCTTCTTCACACCTTACTAGACTATCTTCCTTCCTTCTGACACTTCTACTAGACCATCTTCCTCACACTTACTAGACCATCTTCCACACCTTACTGACCATCTTCCTTCACACCTTACTAGACCATCTTCCTTCACCTATCTAGACCATCTTCCTTCACACCTTACTAGACCATCTTCATCACACCTTACTAGACCATCTTCCTTACACATCCTTACTAGACCATCTCCTTCACACTTACTAGACCATCTTCCTTCACACCTTACTAGACCATCTTCCACCTTACTAGACCATCTTCTTCACACTTACTAGACCATTTCTTCACACTTACTAGACCATCTTCCTTCACACTTACTAGACCATCTTCCTTCACACCTTACTAGACCATCTTCCTTCACCTACTGGACCATCTTCCTTCACTTACTAGACCATTTCCTTCACCTTACTGACCATTCTTCACACCACCATCTACCTTGATCTTCACTTACTAGACCATCTTCCACTACACATTTTCATCTTCATCTCACCCTTCTGAATCTTCACTTACTGACCATCTCCCACACCTATGACCATCTTCCCTACTGACCATCTTCCAACCTTACTGACCATCTTCCTTCACCTTACTGACCATCTTCCACCTTACTAGACCATCTTCCTTCATACTAGACCATTTTCACTTACTGACCATTTCTTACACTTAGAATTTCTTCACACTTACTGACCATCTTCACACTTACTAGACCATCTTCACCTTATAGACCATCTTCCTTACACTATGACCATCTTCCTACTGACCATCTTTCACTACTGACATCTTCCTTACCTTACCATTCATTATGACATCTTCACTCATTCTTACCTCTGACATCTTCCCACACCTTACTGACATTTCTTCACTTACTGACTCTTCCCTCGATTTCTTCACCTCTGAATTTCTTCACTATGACCATTCCCACACCTATAGACCATTTCCTTCACTATGACATTTCCTTCACCTTACTAGACCATCTTCCACCTTACTGACATCTTCCCCTTACTGACCATCTTCTTCACCTACTGCCTTTCCTTACTTTACTGGACTCTTCTTCACCTTACTAGACCATCTTCTTCACACTTCTGACCTCTTCCTTACACTTACATCTTCATTTCCTATAACTCTTCTTACATCTCTTACTACCTCTTCCTCCACCTTACTGACATCTTCACACCTTACTAGACCATCTTCTTCACACTTCTAGACCATCTTCACACTTTCACTTCACACTTACGACTTCTTCTTACATCTTCATTCCATCACCTCTCTTACCTTACAACTCATTCACCTTACTAGACCATCTTCTTCACTCTACTAGACTTCCTTACACTATTAGCATCTTCCTTCACTGACCTCTTCACACTACTGACCATCTTCCTTCACTATTGCTACATTTCCTTATAACACTTCTCCATACTAGACCATCTTCCTTCACACCTTTACTGCCTTTTCACTCATTTAGCCATCTTCACCCTTACTATACTTTCCACCTTACTAGACATCTTCCTTCACACTATAACTTTCTTCACCTTACGACATCTTCACCATACTGGCATCTTCTCACCACTAGACCATCTTCCTTCACCTTCTGACCATCTTTCACCCTTAGACCTCTTCACCTTACGACTTCTTCTCCTTCTGGACCAATCTTCCTTCAACCTTACTAGCATTTACACCTCTACTGACCTTCTCCTTCACCTTACTAACATCTTACCATCTTCATTATAACTTCTTACTTTGACCATTTTTCACCCTTCTAACCCTTTTAACTACCATTCTTCCACCTTACTAGACATTTCTTACACCTTTAGACCATCTTCCTTACCTTACTTCCTTCACTACATTCTTTCCTTCACCTTCTTCACACTTCCTCATCACCTTACTCAT
>WNWK01036098.1:2500-19367 GCA_009830355.1 Cherax destructor | reverse complement strand
GGTTTATATTGAAGTCGCCTGTGAGGATTAAGTGGTCTTTGTTCATGTGTGCATCAGTAATCATACTTCCTAATTTTTCACTAAAATGCTGAATGTTTGACTGTGGTAATCTATAGATGTTTATAACTGTGAGAGGTTTTTGTAGATATTTGGATTTAAATTTAGCTATTATATATTCTCCATGTTCATCTCTTGTGCAAGTATTGTTAATACATTCAAGTTGGTCTGAGAAGAACATAGCTGTGCCACCTCCTTGTTGGTCTGGCCGACAATTGTGTATGGCTGTGTAACCAGGAATGGCATATATATCTATAGTATGAGGCTTTAACCAAGTTTCAGTGAGAGCAATGATGGACATACTGGCCTGAAGTGAGTTTAATAATGCAGTGAGGTCATCAAAATGTTTGCTTAAAGATCTGACATTGTAATTAAAGATAGTTATGTTATTGTTGGATTTGAGTAGTGTTTTAGCCTGTTCTGCTGTGTAGTAATTATAGTATAATAACTGCTGTGTAGTAATTATAGTATAATAACTAGTATCTACTACAGTGTGTAATATTAAGGTATTAAATGGACCCCAATGGAAATAAGTCACTCTGACTTTTTTGGGTTATCCTAGGTTCTCTACACATGCTGCTATGTATGATAATCTATGTAACTGTATTTGTGTATACCTGAATAAACTTACTTACTTACTTGCCTCACTCCTGTCATCACTCCTGCCTTCACACCTTCCTTCACTCCTGCCTTCACACCTTCTTTCACTCCTGCTTTCACTCCTTCCTTCACTCCTACCTTCATTCCTACTTTCACTCCTGCATTCAGGCCTGCCTTCACAGCTGCTTTCATGCCTGCTGCCTTCACCCCTGCTTTCACTCTTGCCTTCACCCCTGCTTTCACTCTTGCCTTCATGCCTGCCTTCACTCCTTCACTCCTACCTTTATTTCTGCCTTCACTCCTTCCTTCACTATTACTGTCACTCCTGCTTTCACTCCTTCCTTCATTCCTGCCTTCACCCCTTCCTTCACTCCTCACGGGCTCTCACAATATGTGAACATGTGTGGTAAACACAAATATATGTTCAACAAGACATTTATTGAAGCTATGTTTTGCCCTCCAGGGTGAACTGAAGAAGCCCTTGCTGGTGGGTGAAACCTCAGTGTCTTGATAATCGCACACGCTTCTCTTTCACAAACCTCACAGGCTCTTCATCCTTGGATCAAACTTGATTACCTCCCATTCCCCAGGGACTGCATGACCCCTACATGTTTACTGCTCATCCCATAATATAATAATGATAATAATAATAAGTAGGCCTTAGACAGGGATGTGTGATGTCACCGTGTTTGTTCAATATATTTATAGATGGGGTTGTAAGAGAAGTGAATGCGAGGGTCTTGGCAAGAGGTGTGGGTTTAAAAGACAAAGAATCAAATACAAAGTGGGAGTTGTCACAGTTGCTTTTTGCTGATGACACTGTGCTTTTGGGAGATTCTGAAGAGAAGTTGCAGAGGTTGGTGGATGAATTTGGTAAGGTATGTAAAAGAAGAAAATTGAAAGTGAATATAGGAAAGAGTAAGGTGATGAGGATAACAAAAAGATTAGGTGACGAAAGATTGGATATCAGATTGGAGGGAGAGAGTATGGAGGAGGTGAATGTATTCAGATATTTGGGAGTGGACATGTCAGCAGATGGGTCTATGAAGGATGAGGTGAATCATAGAATTGATGAGAGGAAAAGGGTGAGTGGTGCACTTCGAAGTCTGTGGAGACAAAGAACTTTGTCCATGGAAGTTAAGAGGGGAATGTATGAGAGTATAGTTATACCAACACTCTTATATGGGTGTGAAGCATGGGTGATGAATGTCGCAACGAGGAGAAGGCTGGAGGCAGTGGAGATGTCATGTCTGAGGTCAATGTGTGGTGTGAATATAATGCAGAGAATTCGGAGTTTGGAAATTAGGAGGAGGTGCGGGATTACCAAAACTATTATCCAGAGGGCTGAGGAGGGGTTGTTGAGGTAGTTCAGACATGTAGAGAGAATGGAACGAAACAGAATGACCTCGAGAGTGTGTAAATCTGTAGTGGAGGGAAGGCGGGGTAGGGGTCGGCCTAGGAAAGGTTGGAAGGAGGGGGTAAAAGAGGTTTTGTGTGCGAGGGGCTTGGATTTCCAGCAAGCATGCGTGTGCGTATTTGATAGGAGTGAATGGAGACAAATGGTTTTTAATACTTGACGTGCTGTTGGAGTGTGAGCAAAGTAAGATTTATGAAGGGATTCAGGGAAACCGGCAGGCCGGACTTGAGTCCTGGAGATGGGAAGTACAGTGTCTGCACTCTGAAGGAGGGGTGTTAATGTTGCAGTTTTATAACTGTAGTGTAAAGCACCCCTCTGGCAAGACAGTGATGGAGTGAATGATGACGAAAGTTTTTCTTTTTCGGGCCACCCTGCCTTGGTGGGAATCGGCCGATGTGTTAATAAAAAAAATAAAAAAATAATAATAATAATCTTTCTATTCTCCTCTCTTCTAATTATATGATGTGCTTCCTTTTTTTCCTTTTTCTTCTTCGTCGTCGTCTTTTGTTTCTTTCTCTCTCTCTCTCTCTATTCATATTATATATTTTTTTTAATTTCCTTCCTCATAAAACATGTGTACCTACCTGGAACTGATACGAGGGGTCAGCGCCCCTTCTGCTTAGTCCCACACCAGGCCTCCCACCAGACCAATAAAACCAGTGATGACTGTGTCACCTGGCAGTGATGACTGTGTCACCTGACAGTGATGACTATGTGACATGGCAGTGATGACCGTGTCACCTGATGCAGTCATCACTATACAAAATGGAAATTTTCCGTAAGGAATAAATTCTATTTCAGGTTGTAAACAATATGAATTCTGAGATGAAGAGACTAGAAGAACTTATTGGAGGCTGGAGGTACCGAAGTACTTCATCACTTACCTGGAGGGTGTTCTAGGGGTCAATGCCCCCGCGGCCCAGTCCATGACCAGGCCTCGACCTTGTAGTGACCTAACCCTGGCATGTGATTAATCTCAGTTAAAGTTACTGATGCTACATACTCACTTCCTGACCTTCTTTTATGATACTTTCTCCTCCTGGACTGTCTTTTCACTTTCATCCCGTATACACCGACCATTTCCTGTTTTTTCTCCATTTTCTTGCTCGGCTCTGACTTGATAATGGTACTGACCGGAACGTCGTTCAACGTTTCGTCTCCAAAGTGTGGGTCTTTGAGGTCCACAATGGAAAGCTGACAAGTGGGAATAAAAACCCTGGTAACAGAATTTTTTTTTTTTTTTTTTTTTTTTTAATACAAGGTTTCTCTTAACTGGGCTTTATTTAGGCACTTCTAAAATCATATTATTGATAGTATAAAATACCGACAACTTACTTGATAAAGCCCAGTCTTGGGCGAAATGTTATTAGCTTCTGTTAGAGTGTAACTTGTATCATCACTTTTAATGTGGTGAAAACACTCACGACCTATTATTATAGAAATCTCTCTCTCCTGAAACTTTGATCATTTATCTGCCTAGTATAGGCTAGTAGGCCTGCTGCAGTGTTCCTCCTTTCTTATGTTCTTATGATTAGTGTTAGGCTCAATTATCCTTCTTGCAAGATTGTTCCACATATCAACAACTCTGAAAACCATTACTTACCTATGTTTTTCTAAATCTAAGGTGATCTAATGTCTTTATTTCCATCCACCTATTGTGAGTCTTTGATTTTCATTTTCTGTCTTCGTCTTCACTCAACTTATGAGGCAAACTGTTCACCTGATTAATGTTACTCTGTTGACAGCTGGTGGCGATATGTTGGGTCTACGGCGTTGACAACTTCATGAACGACATCAAACTCATGTTGGGTACCTACCCCTTCCCTCACTACTACTGGAAGTATGCCTGGAAGTTCCTGACTCCTCTCAGCGTCATGGTGAGTGCCTGCCACAGTGTCTTCCAGACCTTGTAGTGACTACCAGACATGGTGTTGCTTCCAGACCTTGTAGTGACTACCAGACATGGTGTTGCTTCCAGACCTTGTAGTGACTACCAGACATGGTGTTACTTCTAGACCTTGTAGTGTCTACCAGATGTAGTGTTGCTTCCAGACCTTGTAGTGACTACCAGACATGGTGTTGCTTCCAGACCTTGTAGTGACTACCAGACATGGTGTTGTTTCCAGACCTTGTAGTGACTACCAGACATGGTGTTGCTTCCAGACCTTATAGTGACTACCAGACATAGTGTTGCTTCCAGACCTTATAGTGACTACCAGACATAGTGTTGCTTCCAGACCTTGTAGTGACTACCAGACATAGTGTTGCTTCCAGACCTTATAGTGACTACCAGACATAGTGTTGCTTCCAGACCTTGTAGTGACTACCAGACGTGTTGTTTCCAGACCTTTATAATTAAAAATTGCAGTGAAAATTATTAAGTAACTGAATTTAATTTCCAAAATATTCAACTTCCATCATTAAAATCAATATTTTTTTCACATAAAGGCCGTTTACATTATTGAACGGCACCTTATCCCAATATATGTCGTTAAAACTTAACTAAATAGCACATTTTTCCCATTGAGCAGTTTATCCCATTGTTTACCATTGTGAAAATCTTCCTGCCAAGCTGAACTCCATCAAAATTAATTTCTTTTGACAGTTCATCCTGATCTTTACGTTCATTGACTACTCACCATCCGTGTATGGATCATACCACTTCCCTGTGTGGGCGGACGTTTTTGGCTGGTTCATCTCATTCTCCTGCATCATGGCCGTTCCCATCCGTGCTGCCTGGCTTATGGCCGGCAAGAGTGGACCGTTGTGGGCGGTGAGTGGCTGTCTCTATGTTGTGGGTGGTAAGTTACTTGTGTTGTGGGTGGTCAGCTACTGTCTGTCTACTGTGGGTAGTAAGTGACTTCCACGCAGTGAGTAACTGTCCATTTTGTGAGCAGTGATTGACCGTTCTTGTCATTACCTGTGAATGTCTGCCTGTGTGATTATATGTGAGGAACTAACCGTATCACCTGTCTCCCTCCCTTTCATCCTTTCCTCTTCTCTCGTACCTCTCTTTCAGCATTATACTGATCTGATCTTCCGTCATCCCTCTCTTTGTCCATCTCTCTTCCCAATCCCTTCTTTTAATATTTTCCTTCCCCTTCACCTCTCTCCCTCACTCCCCTCTCTGTACATTTACTGAGCCTTTGTGTTTTCTCCACAGCGGGTGCAGCAGCTGTGTCGACCAGAGGCTGAGTGGGGACCTGAGAACAAGCGGCGTGATGATGCTTCTCTCAATTACATCGACTCCAAGACTCCTCTTGCATGCGGTGAGACCTAATGTTCTCTCGTGCAACAAGTCTATGTGTTCCTCTGTTTTAGAATGATCGAAGCCCCTAGAACTACCATCTATTCTAAAATGACCAATTCCCATAGGATGACTGTCTCACATTACATCATCAACCATTTAGACAATGAATGTGTTCTATAATTTCTTTCTGCTCATTCATTTCTGTCCATGAACATTTTTACATTTCTAGCCAAATAGACACTGAACTAGTCAACAGGAACTCGATTAGTCTTTTTTTTTTCCCTGATTGTTTTAAGTAAAGTTATAATCAACATAAAATAATTTTAAGTAATTTATGAGTCCCTTTGGTGTGTTTCTTTTATGTTATTCACTAGCTCATATTTGAGTAAATATTGTCAAATGGAATCGAACCTTCTTGATGATTGGATGCACACAGTTAGGTGTTGCTTTTCATTACATCACTGTTTTTCCTCGTTATTCTTGCATGTTTTAGTAATATTTATGTTTGATGTTACAGATGATGAAGAGTACGAGATGGACCGTGAGTCTCCCTACTTGACACGGGTATCGGAGGAGTGGGAGGACGAAGAGGACGATGGTCTCCATATGAAGGCCCCCACAAGAGCCAAGGTCTAAACTCATTGTGCCCTCATCACCACTGCTACCTATGATCTGCTGTGGCTACCTGCTGGGGATTATGCTAGGTAGCCAAGTGTCCCTGGGATTCGCTTTGTGAGAGTTTTAGTCCTTCTAGACACAATACCAGGTAAATATGTCGTCACTGGACCTCCTAGGATCTGCTAGTAGCTACCTACTCAAGATTATACTAGCTGACTACGTGTTGCTGGGGTCTGTGTAGACTAGCTACTCCATGCATTCTCACAAGGACATGTCCCCCTCTTAATGGGATTTCATCTGAGGGTTCCTGCAGAATGTAATGGAAAGAACCTCCCATTTCTGGGAGCTGCCTGACACCATCCATGGACCATATCTGGAGAATGCATAGGACATCTTGTCAATTTATTCTTGCAAGGAGGCCTTGGATGATCCTTTACCTGTAAATGGGCTCTTCCACTTCCGCAGTCCAGAGCAGTCCACAAGTCGATCTTTCTCCAAAGACCTAAAGAAATTACCAGAGTGTATAGCCTCATCTGCAGAGCTTGCAACTAGTTTCCTGTAGGTCAGCTTCCTTGGGAATCTAAGCAGAAATTTAGAAGACGTCATTACCTGAAGCCAGCATCTTCAGATTATTCTGTGAGACAGTAGTTCTTCAGTGGTTCACTGCTGTCTTTATCACCTCTGTTCTTGACTGCAGTAGTGTTTCATCAAAAAGAAAGTCACAAATGATGAACTCAGCTTCATTGTAGAGAGTAAACTGTGGTACTTAAAAATGAAAAAAAAAAATCAAATCCACCTTAATGTTTGCTCTCCCACAAATCTAGCTACAAAACTAAAACGTAAAAAGAAGACTGTCATCAATAAACTTGATAAGCCTTGATCTGCTGGTGGGTTGCAAGTTCGTGTCACTTAACTGTATCATTATACCCGAAACTAACACTTGAGGGGAAACAAGTACAATCAAATCTACACCAAGATCATCCACACAAACATGTCATCTGTGAAAAGTTCCAGCAGCTGCATTTTTATTGTACTTCCTGAAGCGGTAGACCCGTGTGGGTGGAGGCTCAATTCTGTCTGCTTAAGAATTACATCTTAAAAACTTTTTTTTCCAAGTGATACATATTGATCTTGTACAGAAGGAAACTTAACAGTTGTTGGTCATTGAGTTACATTGTCAGTAATAATTGTGATTATGTAGTTATTTATATATGTATGCATTGCATTATTTGCAAGTATTTTGTGCAACACATACACATTCAATGTACAATGCATATATGAAAGCGATTATATTTAGTATCTCAGATGATGTATACTATATATATATATATATATATATATATATATATATATATATATATATATATTATATATATATATATATATATATATATATACACACACATATTAATTTAAAAAATATTTTAATTTATTGTAAGCAGACATTTATACATATAAGCCTATATAAGTTCATAACTACATTCATGTGTTTGTGTGTGAATGCTTATGTGTGTGTATGTGTGAACACTTATGTATATGTGTGAATGCTTATGTGTGTGTGTGTGTGTGAATGCTTGTGTGTGTGTGTGTGAACGCTTATATGTGTGTGTGTGTGAATGCTTGTGTGTGTGTGAACGCTTATGTGTGTGTGTGTGAACGCTTATATGTGTGTGTGTGAACGCTTATATATGTGTGTGTGTGAGCACTTGTGTGTGTGTGAGCGCTTATATGTGTGTGTGTGAACGCTTATATGTGTGTGTGTGAACGCTTATATGTGTGTGTGAATTCTTATATGTGTGTGTGTGAACGCTTATATGTGTGTGTGTGAACGCTTATGTGTGTGTGAATGCTTATGTGTGTGTGAATGCTTATATGTGTGTGTGTGAATGCTTATATGTGTGTGTTTGAACGCTTATGTGTGTGTATGAACGCTTATGTGTGTGTGTGAACGCTTATATGTGTGTGTGTGAACCCTTGTGTGTGAACGCTTATATGTGTGTGTGTGAACCCTTGTGTGTGAACGCTTATATGTGTGTGTGTGAACCCTTATATATGTGTGTGAACGCTTATATGTGTGTGTGAACGCTTATAGTGTGTGTGTGTGAACGCTTATACGTGTGTGTGTGTGTGTGAACGCTTATACGTGTGTGTGTGTGTGTGAATGCTTATACGTGTGTGTGTGGTGTGAACGCTTATACGTGTGTGTGTGTGTGAAGGCCTATACGTATGTGTGTGTGTGTGTGAACGCTTATACGTATGTGTGTGTGAACGCTTATACGTATGTGTGTGTGAACGCTTATACGTATGTTTGTGTGAACGCTTATACGTATGTGTGTGTGAACGCTTATACGTATGTGTGTGTGAACGCTTATACGTATGTGTGGTTGTGTGTGAACGCTATACGTATGTGTGTGTGAACGCTTATACGTATGTGTGGTGAACGCTTATACGTATGTGTGTGTGAACGCTTATACGTATGTGTGTGTGAACGCTTATACGTATGTGTGTGTGAACGCTTATACGTATGTGTGTGAACGCTTATACGTATGTGTGTGTGAACGCTTATACGTATGTGTGTGTGAACGCTTATACGTATGTGTGTGTGAACGCTTATACGTATGTGTGTGTGAACGCTTATACGTATGTGTGTGTGAACGCTATACGTATGTGTGTGTGAACGCTTATACGTATGTGTGTGTGAACGCTTATACGTATGTGTGTGTGAACGCTTATACGTATGTGTGTGTGAACGCTATACGTATGTGTGTGTGAACGCTTATACGTATGTGTGTGTGAACGCTTATACGTATGTGTGTGTGAACGCTTATACGTATGTGTGTGTGAACGCTTATACGTATGTGTGTGTGAACGCTTATACGTATGTGTGTGTGAACGCTTATACGTATGTGTGTGTGAACGCTTATACGTATGTGTGTGTGAACGCTTATACGTATGTGTGTGTGAACGCTTATACGTATGTGTGTGTGAACGCTATACGTATGTGTGTGTGAACGCTTATACGTATGTGTGTGTGAACGCTATACGTATGTGTGTGTGAACGCTTATACGTATGTGTGTGTGAACGCTTATACGTATGTGTGTGTGAACGCTTATACGTATGTGTGTGTGAACGCTTATACGTATGTGTGTGTGAACGCTTATACGTATGTGTGTGTGAACGCTTATACGTATGTGTGTGTGAACGCTTATACGTATGTGTGTGTGTGTGTGTGTGTACGCTTATACGTATGTGTGTGTGTGTGTGTGAACGCTTACGTGTGTGTGTGTGTGTGTGTGTGTGTAGTCACCTAATTGTGGTTGCAGGGGTCGAGACTCAGCTCATGGCCCCGCCTCTTCACTGATCGCTACTGGGTCCCCTCTCTCCCTGCTCCATGAGCTTTATCATACCTCGTCTTAAAGCTATGTATGGTTCCTGCCTCCACTACATCTCTTGCTAGACTATTCCACTTCCTGACTACTCTATGGCTGAAGAAATACTTCCTAACATCCCTTTGACTCATCTGAGTGTTCAACTTCCAATTGTGACCCCTTGTTTCTGTGTCCCCTCTCTGGAATATCCTGTATCTATCTACCTTGTCTATTCCACACAGTATTTTGTATGTCGTAATCATGTCTTCCCTAATTCTCCTGTCCTCCAGTGTTGTCAGGCCGATTTCCCTTAACCTTTCTTTGTAGGACACCTTGTTGCAAACCGTTGCACTTTCTCTAACTTCTTGACGTGCTTGACCAGGTATGGGTTCCAAACTGGTGCTGCATACTCTAGTATGGGCCTGACGTACATGGTGTACAGTGTCTTGAACGATACCTTACTAAGGTATCGGAACGCTATTCTCAGGTTTGCCAGTCGTCCATATGCTGCAGCAGTTATCCGGTTGATGTGTGCTTCCGGAGACGTGCTTGGTGTTATACTCACCCCAAGATCTTTCTCCTTGAGCGAGGTTTGCAGTCTTTGGCCACCTAGCCTATACTCTGTCTGTGGTCTTCTTTGCCCTTCCTCGATCTTCATGACTTGGCATTTGGCAGGGTTAAATTTGAGAAGCCAGTTGCTGGACCAGGTGTCCAGCATGTCCAGGTTTCTTTTAAGTCTTGCCTGATCCTCATCTGATTTAATTCTCCTCATTAACTTCACATCATCTGTGAACAGGGACACTTCTAAGTCTATCCCGTCCGTCATGTCATTCACATATACCAAGAATAGCACTGGTCCTAGGACTGACCCCTGTGGGACCCCGCTCGTCACAGGTGCCCACTGTGATACCTCATCATGTACCATGACCCGTTGTTTCCTCCCTGTTAGGTATTCTCTGATCCATTGCAGTGCCCTTCTTGTTACACACGCCTGATCCTCTTAACTTCTGCACTAATCTCTTGTGAGGTACTGTGTCGAAGGCCTTCCTGCAGTCCAAGAAAATGCAATCAACCCACCCCTCTCTCTCATGTCTTACTTCTGTTACCTTGTCATAGAACTCCAGAAGGTTTGTGACACTAGATTTACTTTCCATAAATCTATGCTGGTTGTCGTTTATAATCTTGTGCCGTTCCAGGTGCTCCACCATTCTCCTCCTGATAATCTTCTCCATGACTTTGCACGCTATACACGTAAGTGACACTGCTCTATCGTTTAATGCCTCATTTCTGTTTCCTTTCTTAAAAATGGGAACTACATTTGCCTTCTTCCATACCTCAGGTAGCTGCCCAGTTTCAAGGGATGTGTTGAATATTATGGTTAGTGGCACACACAGCATCTCTGCTCCCTCTCTAAGGACCCACGGGGAGATGTCCAGTCCCATCGCCTTTGAGGTATCAAGGTCACTGAGCATCTTCACCTCCTCCTCAGTTGTGTGTATGTCATCCAACACTTGGTATATTCCTTGTTGGTGTCCCACTTTGTACTGTCTTCCCAGAGTCCTTCCTGCCTCCACTGTAAATACCTCCTTAAATCTCATATTGAGCTCCTCACATACCTCTTGATCGTTTCTTGAGAGTTCCCTACCTTCTTTCCTCAGCCTGATCACCTGGTATTTGACTGTTGTCTTCCTCCTAATGTGACTATACAGCAGTTTCAGGTCAGATTTGACTTTCGATGCTATGTCATTTTCGTACTGTCGCTGGGCATACTCGTTTCTGGCTCTACGACTAATCTTATTTTCCTGGGTCCTTTGCCTTCTGTACTTTTTCCATTCTCTAGCGCACTTAGTCTTTGCCTCCCTGCACCTTTGGGTAAACCAAGGGCTCGTTCTGGACTTCCTATTATTTCTGTTGCCCTTGGGAACAAACCTTTCCTCTGCTTCCTTGCATTTTGTTGTTACGTATTCCATCATTTCGTTTACTGACTTTCCTTCCATGTCTCTGTCCCACTGAACCTCCTGCAGGAAGTTCCTCATACCTGTGTAGTCCCCTCTTTTATAGTTTGGCTTTTCCCTTTCAACTCCTGTTGCCCTCTCCACTTGTAACTCTACTATGTACTCAAAGCTCAGGACCATATGGTCACTGGCTCCCAGGGGCCTCTCATATGTGATGTCCTCAATGTCTGAGCTGCTCAGAGTGAACACGAGGTCCAGCCTTGCTGGTTCATCCTCTCCTCTCTCTCTGGTAGTGTCCCTGACATGTTGGTGCATAAGGTTTTCCAGTACCACATCCATCATCTTGGCTCTCCATGTTTCTGGACCCCCATGTGGCTCCAGATTTTTCCAATCGATCTACCTGTGGTTGAAGTCGCCCATAACCAGTAATTTTGCTCTGCTCGAGTGAGCACTTCTTGCCACCTCAGCCAGTGTCCACCATTGCTCTGTTGCTCTCTTCATATTCCTCTCTTGGCCTCCTGCAGTTCTGTGGTGGGTTATACATCACTGCAATGGTTACCTTATGTGTGAACACTTATATGTGTGTGTGAATGCTTATATGTGTGTGTGTGAATGCTTATACAGTATGTGTGTGTGTGTGTGTGTGTGAACGCTTATATGTGTGTGTGTGTGTGTGAATGCTTATATGTGTGTGTGTGAACGCTTATATGTGTGTGTGAACGCTTATATGTGTGTGTGTGTGTGAACGCTTATATGTGTGTGTGTGTGAATGCTTATGTGTGTGTGTGAGAGAATGCTTATATATATGTGTGGGTGTGTGCCCACAGGCTGTAAGCATGTACGTCTGCATGAGTGTGTGTGTCAGTACATTGAAATCATGACGGGTAGTGGTTGCCATGTAGACCAACACGGTCAATACTTCATCAAAACATTATCCAAAATTATATAAATAAAGACAAGGAGAAAAAACAAAAAGGCAGTCAGAGAGCAAAAAAAAAAATATTAATTTTCAGCTTCTAATGCGTGGTAATAGAATTTCTAACATAGAGAAACTAGTCTATTCTATCTAACCTTACGAAAAATATTTGGAAAAACTTAATTTTTATTTTTAAAGGAGTAAGGCTTATTAGGTACAACACACACTCACACACACACCTCGGGGCCAGGAACTATGAATCGACCCCTGAAATTACTATTAGGTGAGTATGTATACACACACAATGGATCAGAGAATACCTGACAGGGAATCAACAATGAGTCATGGTACGTGACAAAGTATCGGAGTGGGCATCTGTGACAAGCAGGGTTCCACAGGGGTCAGTCCTAGGATCAGTGCTATTTTTGGTATATATGTGAATGACATGACGGAAGGGATAGACTCAGAAGTGTCATTGTTTGCAGATGATGTGAAGTTAATGAGAATTAAATTGGATGAGGACCAGGCAGGACTGCAAAGAGACTTGGACAGGCTAGAAGACTGGTCCAGCAAATGGCTCCTCGAATTTAACCCCGCCAAATGCAAAGCCATGAAGATCGGGGAAGGGCAAAGAAGACCGCAGACAGAGTATAGGCTAGGGGGCCGAAGACTGCAAACCTCACTCAAGAAAAAGGATCTTGGGGTGAGTATAATACCTAGCACATCTCCTGAGGCACAAACCAACCAGATAACTGCTGCAGCATATGGGCACCTGGCAAACCTGAGAATAGCGTTCCGATACCTCAGTAAGGAATTGTTCAAGACTGTACACTGTGTACGTCGCCCATACTGGAGTATGCAGCACCAGTTTGGAACTCACACCTGGTCAAGCAAGTCAAGAAATTAGAGAAATTGCAAAGGTTTGCAACAAGACTAGTTCCAGAGCAAAGGGAATGTCCTACAAAGAAAGGTTAAGGGAAATCGGCCTGACGACACTGGAGGACGGTGGTTAGGAGAGACATGATAACGACATACAAAATACTGCGAGGAATTGACAAGGTGGGCAGAGACAGTATGTTCCAGAGATGGGACACAGAAACTAGGGGTCACAATTGAAAGTTGAAGACTCGTATGATTCAAAGGGATGTTAGGAAGTATTTCTTTAGTCAGAGTTGTCAGGAAGTGGAATAGTCTGGCAAGTGATGTAGTGGAGGCAGGAACCTTACATAGTTTTAAGACAAGGTATGATAAAGCTCTTGGAGCAGGGGGAGAGAGGACCTAGTAGCAATCAGTGAAGAGGCAGGGCCAGGAGCTATGACTCAACCCCTGCAACCACAAATAGGTGAGTGTGCGCACACACACACACACACACACACACACACATATACTATATACACACATATATATATACACACACAGGGGTCAAGCTGAGTCTCGACCCCTGTAACCACAATTAGGTGAGTACACACACACATACATACCTATTTGTATATGCTGACATTAAACAATTATAAGGTTAATACACAGAGTTGTATGTGTCAGTGTATATGCACAGAGTTTTATTTAGTCAGTTTTGGGGATTAAAGTATTCATGACTGGTGTTGAACCAGTTACATGTAGCCATAATGACCCACATGTCGTCAACAGACTTGCAACCTAATTAGCCAATCCTCCCAATAATGGCATACCTTAACAGCACATAGTTGTTCTATCTTATTTTCCTAAACACTAAGAATATAATTATCTAAGCGTCTTAAAGTTGTCATGCAATATTTCAGTGTACGGTTTTAAGATTGCCTAGTTGAAATATTTCCACTTCAAGTGGTATAGTACCAGCAGTTTTTGGCAATTTCAACAGACCTTTAAAGTTTTTCTTTAAATTTGCAAAGAGGGGGAGGGTCATTTTGCTTTAGTCGGAGACAACAGGCACGTTTAAAAATAATTTGTTTCCAGAATTTTTACTTCAAATCCTTCAATGGAAAAAAAAAGTATTTTTTAATCTATTCAGCATTTGAAAATAATAATGGTAGCTCTTCCAGACAGGTGGAGGGGAAGGGGGCAATTAAACCGTCCTCTGCCACCTCTCACAAATTTGGCCAGGATGGGCATATTTTTTGAAGACTACTCTCAAAATCCACAGTCTCGTAAACGTGATCAGGACCCATAGTGTGATCTCCATGTAGGCTCAGGTTCTCGTGTGTTGAGACGAGTAGCCACAGAGTAGGTTCATCGCTGCGTCTGTTGGTCTGTCTGTCACATGCTGCTTCTACCTGCTTCAGGGTTAGTTCTGGTTAAGTGGACTCCCGCTAAAGCTGATTAAATCTGGCTTCAGTCTTTGTGCATCATTAAATTTTGGTTCAGCAGAGTTTTTTTGTGTGTTGTAGCTTCGTTGAGGGAGATGTAAACAAGTGCATTAATAGGCCGAATTCATACGTTAATATTACTTGTTTCTTTAGAGTTGTAACCTAATCAGAATGACACTGGCATTCCATGAACTTTTGAGAAGTCTGGGGAGACCTTCATACCTACATTTTGTCACTTTGTGTCACTGACTGTTAATGAACTTAGTTTTTTCCTTTAATTGAGATGCGTCAGATTTCAGTATTAACTGCTATTACTTGAAACTGTTATTTAGTATTGGGACAATAAGGGTTTCCTGCATTTTGACGTTATTAGACTTGTTATTACTAACCCTAGAACTGTGACTTAGATTTGATACTGGTATTACGTGAAATTGTGTCGAAGGACTTGAGACAGCCTGGTATTCCATAAGGTGTTGAAGCCGGATTTGGGACCGTATGTTTCATATGCAGTTTTGAGTAATTTGGTGTGAAGTTAGTCTAGTTTGCAGCCACATTTATTCTCAGTTTACTCTATCTTGTCATGACTGCCTAACAAATTGCTCATGTAAATATCTTTGTTTTGATACATGATACTATCTGGTAGTATGACCAGATATTTTGTTCAGTTATTTGAGAAGAGTTATTACTATATATGTACTACTACAAGTATCGTTACTACCATTATTATTATTACTACTGTAGATTAATTTCTCTCGATCTTACATGTTCAATTAGTAATTACCTGATATCCATTAATCAGAAGTGATGGAATGATGATAATAATAACTTTAAACCAGATATATTAAATATGTATACTTTTTAATGTTTGAGGTAAAAACATATTAATCCTTCACTTCATTTCTTTCATTTTCTAAATATGCTTCATGGAATATTTAGAGAAAGTTAATAGTTCTACTTAGGCTTCTTTCTTCCATTAAAGTTACAACTCCATGCTTGCGGTGCTTGTCTTATATTTAGCTAAGGTGAACATATATAATATATATATGCACTTATTATATCGTATTCATGTAAAGCGTTGAACCCGTGTAAGTCATTCGGGTCTGCTAACATGCATACAGTTTTGATTAACTTTGTGTGGTAGGAGGAGGCAATTGCTGTGGACTATTTTAGTAAGCTTTTTAGCGTGTGGTCGTTGCAAAATAGAGCTGCCGTTGATTATGTAGAAGGTTTACGGGCATTGCCATGATAGGCTTCCACATGTAGACTCCAGCATTGTTTGCCCTTGTGGGTGGCAGCCAAATTTCTTAGCTAAATAAGCTAATTGTTTTATAAAGGGAACATCGTGTGTTATCATGTAACCATTAACACTGTGATAGTTGAACTCAATTTTTAATATATATATATAATATATATATATATATATATATATATATATATATAATATATATATAATATATATATATATATATATATATATATATATATATATATATATATATATATATATATATATATATATATATATATATATATATATATATATATATAATATTTAGTGCACACCACAAATGTAAATATTAAGGTTGGATACATCTTTTCATTTTATTCTTGTTTTTCGAGTCCTGTAGCCTACCTCGTTGAAAATTAGGCAGGGTAGGGGTCAACCCTGCCATATATGTGATAAAGCTATCCTTGTTTTTATAGCTGTAATTAATATTGTACATAGTGCCATCCATATTTTTCAGATAGAGATACCAGAACAAAAAAAATCATATACAGGTTTTATATATAAAAATTCTTGGGCAATAATAACAAAGTGTCTTTTCTCGAATTAAATTATCTTACTGAAATATATATATCTTCCTCTATCTTCCCGATTATTAAAGCAAACATTTTATCCAACTGGTATTATTTTAATCTTGGGGGATCGTAAGTCATACAGCGCCTGATTCGAGGAAGGGGAAGGTAGCTTCAACCCTATGGATCAAGAGCCCTTCACCAGCATCATGGAACCCCCGTTGAAGAGTCAAAATTTTTAACGGGGGGGATGGGGGGTAGTTTGTCCCAGAGGAAGCCACTGTTAACTTTGTGTCTTAAAACATTCATAACACCAAGAATTATAATTACGTGTATCTACAATTTACAGGACAATTCCGGCTTATCAGTAATATTTGATAAAAAATTCAGTTTATACTCTTGAATATTCAGCTTATAATATTGAATATTCTGTTTATAATCCTGAATATTCAGCTTATAAATCTTGAATATTCAACTTACAATCTTGAATATTCATTTATAATCCTAAATATTCAGCATATAAACTTGAATATTCAGCTTATTAACTTGAATATTCAGCTTATACTCTTGAATATTCAGCTTATA
>WNWK01036097.1:0-19368 GCA_009830355.1 Cherax destructor | reverse complement strand
GCACAGTAGATGTACTTTAGCTAGGTCAACGATCTACGATACACCGCTATGATGCTGTTAATTAGGTGAGTGTTGGTCATGTTAATTTAACTGTGTGTTCTCTACCTCTTCTCCTGATTGATCAGTTGTTTAATAACCAATACAGTCCACTTAAATTTAACATAACATAATTATAATAAATGATCTTCTCAGATTTATTTATACTGGTCCAGAGTGCAGTGGGCTAACGAGAATATTGAAGGTACCCCCTCGGTGCGGCCAGGAGCGGGTAAAGTTCTCACATACCTTAAAGGGAATGACTGCGGTAAAAATTATAGAGTCTGTCATCTCCCTGGGAGTTTGTTTATTGCTAGTGGCGGTGTCCCAGATAGACTTATCTCTCACAATTCCCCACAATACATGTAATGCACTATATTTTATTCATATCAGGGTATTTGGAGCCACCATTGTGTACTGCAGTAGCATGAGAATGTGGTTGAAAGTATTCGAGGAAGAGAAAGTGTGAGTTCTTAGCAGACGTCAGTCTTTGGGTACTGAAGAGAGGAGGAACAAACCTGAATCGTAAGAACTTCTAATGAAGGGAGGTAGAAGTACGGTACGAAGTGGACTTTTAGGAAGGGAAGATAAGAGATGCTGCCAGAATTCGAAAGCAGAAATTGAAGGGTTGTAAAGAATGAGGTCAATGATTCAATAAATTAATCTTGCTGACATCAGAGATTATTTTATATGTATGAGGGCCGTGAAGATCAAGAAAATTAACAAAGTAACTAAACTAATGGGCATTGCGTCCATTCTACAAAAAAAAAAAAAAAAGTTATTTGCCCCTACAAATATATGTATTCCTGGATGATGATTGACATCTGATTTGTAAGGAAAACAATGTGCGTATTATGACATTTTATTTAGATATTTCTTCCACCAGACATGTTATCGGTTTGTACAGAAACGAGAAACATGAGTGAATTTAATGGCAGAGGATAGGTCTGTGAGATCACTGAAGTGACGAGTGGGCCAGTGAGGCCACTGGTTGCTATGTGATGCACTGTAAGGTTTAGTGAGAATTAGATTAGCCAATACTTCTGAAACTAAGAATGAACCTGAGATGTATACAGACGTTTTGGTTGTGGCAATCATTGCTAATTCTAAACGAAGTTTAATTCACCTGTCTGCTTCTTTCGTCCATAGCCAACTTCTGTATGGAGTATTTGGAAGAGGAGAGGATAAAAGTTCACATCCCTAAAGTTTTAACATGTCTGAGATGTGTTGACACTGTCATAGCCAGCAGTCCAAGGTGCCTCAGTACCTTGAACCCACTTAACAATATAATCTCTGCTTCACCTTCAATATAGTTTTCAAAGAAAAAAAAAAAGAATTAATAGACAAAATCCTTTTCACTGAAGGTCCGGAATCAATCCCCCGAACGGGTGAACTCTTGTGCATGTTTCCTTATTCTTGTTGCTCCTGTTCACCTAACAGGAAGTAGGTACCTGGCTGTTAGCCGACTGTTGTTGGCGGCATCCTGGAGGACAAAATTACTTTGGCTGCCCAAAGTGCTTTACATAACCAGGGGCTTTCTGTATAGTATGCCAATGATGTCAGTTAGATCTGTAACAGTAAAATCATGTACTTTGTAGAATTTTTTTAACACGTCGGCTGTTTCCCACCGAGGCAGAGTGACCCCCCCAAAAAAAAAAAAAAAAAAAAAAAATTTCACTATTCAACCTACCATCATCTCATCTTTACCACAGCAGTGTAAGCCTGCTCACATGACCAGCTCTACCTGAGCCATTATTTCAATTTACAGATCTAGTTCATTCCGCTACTGTCAGCATCAAATTTCAGTCTTGGGCCTTTCTTGTCTTGACTAGCCAGATGGTATGGGTGTAATAAAGATATACTAACTAACTTCACGCACGGAGGGGCCGGGTTCAATTCCCGGTGGGGCAGAAACATTTCGAAGTGTTTCCTTACATACACATACACACACACATATATACAACAGGCCTAGTGTCTAATTGACATGTGCCTAGGACAAAATGGTAACTAACTGGGAAAGAAAGAGGACCTAGTAACGATCAGTGAAGAGGCGGGGCCAGGAGCTATGTATCGACCTCTGCAACCACAATTAGGTGAGTACTGTCTTTGCAGAGGCGCTCAGATACGACAGTTTAGATGTCCCTTCAAACTGCCAATATCCCAATCCCTTTTAATTAAAATGCAGGCATTAGTTAGTTTAATATCTTTATTATGCACCCCATACCCATCTTGTGGGCGGTAGTCAAAAGATTACAGAGGTACATAATGGGTCCAGGGACTAGACCTCAAAGTTTGATAGCTGAGCAAGTTACAAAGATAATGAACTCAGGTAGATCTGGTCACAATCATGACAAGTTACAAAGGTATTTACAGATTACAGAGGTATATAATGGGTCCAGAGACTGGGCCCCAAAGTTTTGATAGCTGAACAAGGTACAAAGGTAATGAATTCACTAGTTACAAGGTAATGAATCATGTAAGTAAGGAAATTTACTTACGTTTATACATGGTTGCAATCATGAACAAATTATAAAGCAATGAGCAATCTATTAGTCTACACCCGCATTATACTTCCCGTTTCCATGACTGAAGTCCGGCTACCAGGAGGGTAGTCATTTATTCGGGGGTAAATATGGATATTTTTAATTTATTTTTTAATAGCTTTGATTATTCTCAGGCTTAATTATGATGCATCCATAAAAAAATATAAGACAAAGTTTATAAATCTAATCTTTGAACGCATTTTGCAGTTTGTTTTTAACATTGGTTTGACAAAATACTATGTTTTGCATCAAAAATTAATTGAGTGAAAGGCATAGGATGATAAAATTTAGGCTTCAATTTCCAGAAATTGAATCTGTACATTACCCAAAATTCTGTTTTGAAAAAAAAAAATTGGGAAATTAATGTGTACTGTAAATGCATTTTTTTTACAGGTGAAGTTACGCTTCAGAAACATAGAAGTCAACAAACCAATTAATCAGTGGTATAACCTTGAGAGCCCAAATGAAAGTGGCATGATCTACTGGGTTGGGTCAGAAAAAACAATAAAGGATGAAAAATGACGATTCTTCAAGAATGTGCCCTGGATAGTTCTGCAAGGATGTACCCTTGATAGTTCTTCAAGAATGCACCCTGGATAGTTAGTTTTTCAAGAATGTACCCTGGATAGTTCTTCAAGAATGTACCCTCGATAGTTCTTCAAGAATGTGCCCTGGATAGTTCTTCAAGAATGTGCCCTGGATAGTTCTTTAAGAATGTGCCCTGGATAGTTCTGCAAGGATGCACCCTTGATAGTTCTTCAAGAATGTACCCTGGATAGTTCTTCAAGAATGTGCCCTGGATAGTTCTTCAAGAATGTGCCCTGGATAGTTCTTCAAGAATGTGCCCTGGATAGTTCTTCAATAATGTGCCCTGGATAGTTCTTCAATAATGTGCCCTGGATAGTTCTTCAAGAATGTGCCCTGGATAGTTCTTCAAGAATGTGCCCTGGATAGTTCTTCAAGGATGTACCCTGAATAGTTCTTCAAGAATGTACCCTGAATAGTTCTTCGAAAATGTACCCTGGATAGTTCTTCAAGAATGCACTCTGGATAGTTCTTCAAGAATGTACCCTGAATGGTTCTTCAAGAATGTACCCTAGATAGTTCCTCAAGGATGAACCCGGGATAGTTGCTCAAGAATGCACTTAGGATAATTCTAGGATACACCCTGCATCAAATCAAAAATCAAAATCAAAATCAAAATTTTATTTCTTTACTGAGGTTACAATGTGTGTTCACATTTCATAATTTGATTGTACAAAGAAAGCCACTATCATGCCGAGGCATTTCGGGCAGACTTAACCTAATACTTGAAGACTACTTAAGCTTAAATAGGTGAAGAGGGGTAGATTACAAAGATTAAATATTTTACTCTATTATTAAGCTGAGGTAGTACAATTTATGATACAAACATACATTATTAAGTTTGTTTATTATTAATATGAGTTAGTACAATTAATGATACAAACATAGTACATTTTTAAGTTTGTAAAAATGGCTTAATAGTTAAGGGATAAAAAAATATTTGGGAGAGTTGCTTTAAATTGGTTAGAGTTTGGGTATGGTTGTTATTGAGAGATGAGATGATTTTTGAGTAGTCATAAATTGATTTGTGGGCAGGGGACCTCTTGCTGTTTTAGGCAGTTCCAGATCTTCGGGTCCTTTATGTGCATTGCATTTTTGCATAGAGTGAGACGGATATGAGGGATATCAAAAAGTGTTTTGTGCCTCGTGTTATGCCTGTGTGTTCTGTTGAAGCTGTATAGGAGAAGTTTGAGTGTAGGGTTGATATTAGAGTTTAATGTTCTGTATATATAGTAGGCACAGTAATAAGTGTGTATCTTTTGTATATTAAGTAAGTTGAAGCTTTTGAAGAGTGGTGGGGTGTGTTGTTTGGCGCTGGAGTTTGTGATCATCCGCACCGCCGCCTTTAATAATAATATCTTTATTTACTACAAGTATATGTGTGGAAACTTTTTTGAGTCGCTCAAGTTCCACAGGGTAAGTGAGCCGTAAGGAGCCTTAAACATACCACGGATCGGTCCTCGGAGTTCATGAACCCACACCCAACCAAAACAAACATACACATTCAAGTTGGCGGAGGTAACAATTGTGTACATATTAATTGATAGATTTATTCTCCTAGGAAGATCTGGGTAAGTTTGTACAGTTAGTAACTAATAGTAGGATTATTGAGGCGACTTTAGATATTAATAATGTAGTTCTAGCACCTTAATATAGGTAGATATAAGCCTTAAATAGGAACATTAGATTATGTCAGCTAACGAGAACTAGCAGCTCCACACTTGAATCTAGGCGGGAGAGAGCACTAGTTCCTTCTTCTTGAATTGGACGTCGTGGTGTTAACAGGGTACTAAGAGCTAGAGCTCGGTCCCCCACGTGTCTTCAAAATACTTGCCTGGGAACCAAGAATCTCAGAGGCTTCCCGACGTACTGTGGATATTCGTCTCTGGCCCAGGCCCCCGCAGTAAGATAATACACTTTGCATTTCTCTTAGTAAAGCTGGCCGGCGATATTCGGAGGAAGGTGGGGTTATTTGAGCTGTGGGTTATAAGCGGGCGAATGCCCACTATAAGGTAATAATTGTGGGCAATCCCCCTTAAGTATTAGTCAGGAAGCTAGTGTCACTTACTGCATATATGGCTTAAAGGATATCCTTTGAAACCAGGGAACTCTGAGGTGCAGGCAGGACACTAATACCACTTGAATTTTGCAGATTAAGGTTCTTCCCTGCACATGGTGTTTGGAGGGGTTAGGCTTAGGGAGTTTGGAAGACAGAGTGCCATATTCATCTCCATCAAGTAAGTGCTTCCCCTTTTCCAGTAGTGCATGTTGGCGGGGAATTATTGTAGCTGCAGTCGTCTAGAAATTTGTCCCATAGCCACTTGTAAGTCTGAGAGAAGCGTCTCAGAGTGTCTGTGTCAACAGCGCTTGCCCAGAGTGCAGCTTACAAGGAAGCAGTCCCAAGACAAGTTTTTATAATATGTACAAGGTATACAGGCCTAGCTGACATCAATGACATACTACCATATAGAAAGCTGCTTGTTATGCAGAGCATTTCAGGCAAATTAGGACAGTTTTGTCCTAGGATGTGACCCACACCAATCAATCAACTTACACCCAGGTACTCATTTTACTGATGGGTGAACATAGACAACCGGTTTAAGGAAACACGTCTGATGTTTCCACCCCTTCACCGGGAATCCAAACCAGACCCTCACTGTGTGAAGCGAGAGCTTTCGCCACCAGGCCATGGGGTACCTGCCACTAGGCCACGGGGCTATTAAAGGTTTGAGGTGATTGGCCTTGGTAGATCCCCAAGTACAAATACCATAGGTGAGGTAAGGGTATATTAGTGATATAAAGCAAGGAGCGCCCTTTAGGGTACATAGTATCGTATCTTGAAAAGGATACCTATTGTTTTGGAAACTTTCTTAATTATATGCTGGATGTAGGTCTGAAATTTAAGATTACAGTCAAGGTGGAGACCTAGAAATTTGACCTCAGTGTGTCTTGCAATGGGTGAACAATTTATTGATATGTTTAGCTGGATATTTAATGCTCTGTTTCCAAAAAGCACGAAGTAGGTTTTGTCTATATTGAGAGTACGTTTGTTGGTCATTATCCAGTTTGATATTTTATGTAGCACTCTGTTTACAGTGTTACTAAGTATAGCTGGGTTTGGGTGCGAGAAAAAGTAAGTGATGTCATCTGTGAATAGAACTGGTATAAGGAGCTGCAATGCATTTGGGAGGTCATCGATGTAAATAAGAAAGAGTAAAGGACCTGGGAGACTTCCCTGTGGCACTCCAACAACTACAGGCTGATTATTGGAGGTCACGCCATTTGTGTATACAGTAATACCCCGGTTTTCTTCCTTAATCCGTTCCAGAAGGTCGGTCGAAATCTAAACTGGACGAAAACCGAAGTAATATTTCCCATAAGAAATAATGTAAATCCAATTAATCCATTCCAGACACCCAGAAATATTAACAAAAAATACATTTTAGAGAATATAGTTTTACATACAGAAAACAATGAGAAATAAATATAAAGCACTAATTTTAATGGATAAATGAACATATAAATCACTATTACATACTTTTATTGAAGACTCTTGTTGTTTAGTTAGTTTGATATCTTTATTATGCATCCCATACCCATCCTGTGGGCGGTAGTCAAAAGATTACAGAGGTACATAATGGGTCCAGGGACTGGACCCCAAAGTTTTGATAGCTGAGCAAGTTACAAAGGTAATGAACTAACAAGCTACAAAGGTAATGAACTCACCTTGTTGGCGTATGGAAGAAGGCGAGGAAGGGAGAGGGAAGAGAGGTGAGGTTATTGTTTGGAAGGGAAATCCCCCTCTATAAGGACTTCAGATATCAAAGCCCTATCCGAGGTTACTTCCCTTCTTTGTCTTTTACTGGCACTAGGACCAGCTTGAGTCACTGGACTCCTGTCGCACAAAAAATCTGTCCAGAGAGCTCTGTTTCTGGCGTCACTTTAAGATTTGCCCAAAATGAAACAAAGCATTGTCATTGAACAAGTTGCAGACACGGCTTGCAACAGTTTTGTTAGGGTGATAATTCTCCACAAACCTTTGCACCTCACTCCACTTTGCACAAATGTCCTTAATCACTGAAGAAGGCACATTCTTCCCTCTCTCTTCTCCTCCTCTGAAGCAATTTCCTCAGCTGCAATCTGTTGCTGTTCCAGTTGAAGGTCTTGCAGCTCATCAGTGGTTAGCTCTTCCCTGTGGTCCTCCACCAACTCTTCCACATCCTGGCTACTCGCATCCAACCCCATGGACTTCCCCAAAGCCACAATAGATTCCACAACAGGCATAGGGTTGTCAGGTGTGTGTGGGGAAGTACCCTGGCTGGTGTGTGTGGGGAAGTACCCTGGTTGGTGTGTGTGGGGAAGTGCCCTGGCTGGTGTGTGGGGAAGTGCCCTGGCTGGTGTAAAGTAAAGCAAAGTAAAGTAAATTTTATTTCTTTGCAAGTATACATAGATATTGGTAGTTACAATCATAAAACTGAAATGCAAGGAGAGCCACTGGCATACCATGGCATTAGGGGCAGCTAATCTAATGACTTATAGACTATGTACATAATACTAGAGAAATTGATTGAGTTTATTCTAGTTATGTTTTATTTCAAATTACAATATGATGATGATATACTGTTAAAGTGACAATATGATGATATTAAATTGTAACAAGTGTTTAGGAGGATGGTAATATAAAATTGAGATTATCTTAAGGAAAATAACATTGAGCATTTTTTAAAGTAGTTTACAGTATGAGTATTTAGTTTAGGGTGAGTAGGTGATTTTTGAGAAGAGTCTTAAATTGATTTTCAGACAAGGTTAACTTAATATTTACTGGTAATGAATTCCAGATTCTGGGGCCCTCTATGTGCATAGAATTTTTACATTGGTTGGTATGGACTCGGGGTATGTCAAAAAGTGATGTGGGGGGATGTGCCCTGTGGTGATGTGTGGGGATGTGCCCTGGCTGGTGTGTATGGGGAAGTACCCTGGCTGGTGTGTTCTTTCTTGAATTCTATCGTGTTTTTCGCCTTCTTTATCAAAGGGCTGGCACTAGGAACTTTCTTTGGCCCCATGGTGGCTTATTTTGCAGTCTCACTCAATAAACAAGCACAAAAAACAATAGATTACATATTACGAAATGTTTTGGATGAACGCGTGGAGTATTGCTCACTGAAGAAGTAAGAGAGGCAGACTGAGTCACGTGCGGCCGTGTCCCAGGCGGGCGGACGCATCTGATACGGACGATTTTCAAGCGGATGTACAAAACCCGGGGTATAATTTCGCCCAAAAAACTGGTCGAAATCCGAATTGCACGATATCTGCACCGGACGAAAACCGGGGTACCACTGTACATACTGGTGTCTTCCACTAAGATTTTAGGTAATTGAGAGTGTCCTCTGACCCCATAATGCTCTAGTTTTAGGTGCAAGATGTTGTGGTCAACTGTATCCAATGCTTTCCGTAGGTCTATGAAGTGCCCCAGAGGATATTCATTTTTTTTAATTGCTGTATGAGTAATTCAAGCATCTGAATAATTGCATCATTCGTGCTTTTTTTCGGCCTAAACCCAAACTGGCAGGGGTTCAGCATGTTATGGGATAGGAGGAGTAGATTTGTTTATGTATTATTTTTCTTGAAGATTTTAAAGAGCAAAGGCAAGTTAGATATTGATCTGTAGTTATTTAGTTCTGTAGGATCGCCTCTTTTGAGGATTGGGGTGACCCTTGCTGTCTTGAGTATGGATGGGAATGTTGAAGATTCAACAGATTTGTTAGAGTTACAGTAATGGGGGACAGCACATGAGCTGCCTTGTTTTTTAATGATTTAATTATTAGTGAGACTTCAATAGGATTTGTTGGTGCTATAAATAGAGTATGTGGGTAATTACCAATGAGGTAGTCTTGTGGCTGAGTATTTGCCTTTGGGATTTTGCTTGCTAGTTTTGATCCTATAGTAGAAAAGAAGACATTAAGTTTGGTCCAAAATTTCAAAGGAGTTTTCCAGGTCTTTTTTATATTACCTTTTATTTCATTAAATCTGTTTACATAATACATTTGTTTGGACTTATGTATTAGATTAGTAAGTATTGGAGTGTATGTATTGTTTAGTTAGTTCTTTTGTTATTAGGCCCTGTCTGAATTGTTTTTCATATAGTAGATGTTTTTTTATTGATGGATTTAAGTACGTATACTATTTATAAGCCAAGAGCTGTTTAGTCTGTTTGCTGAGATCTGCTTCGTTTTCATTGGACAATGTCTATTATAGACGTTATGGGTTTTGTGTAGGAATATTTTGACACATTCATCAATATCATGGCTGTCCGCTACCTCGCCCAGCCAGTCAGTGTTACGTAAGGCAGTAATAAAATTATTTATGTACATACGTAGTTCCTCAGGATGCACCCTGGATAGTTACTCAAAGGTGCACCCTAGATAGTTCTTCAAGAATGTATCTAGGATAGTTCATCAAGAATGCACCCTGGATAGTTGCTTAAGGATGCATCCAGCAATAGTATGTAAAAAAATGGTTATTAAAAAATAGCAGTGCATCCCAGACTTCTTATGACTGTTCACATAATGTATGCACTCTGTGTAAAATAAAGTATCACATGTAGGCCCAATAAAATCTTTGACAAATGATTCAATATTAAAAGTTATTATTAAAATGAAAACTAAGCCCTAAACCCACAAGGGTCATACAGCACTGCAGGGCAGGATGTGCTAAAGATATATGTGAAGATCAGAAACCAGCAAGCATGAGGAGTAGGCAAGAGGCAGATTCAGTAAGGGTAGTGGGAAATGCTAAAGGGAAAATATAATTGAAGTTGGTGTAATAAAGATGTTGCTGACAAAAAGTCAAAGAGGGAGTCTGTCAAATGTGGAGCTTAAATATTAAATCAAGTTACTGACATTCATACGATACATTTTGTTATTATTCCATTGTTTTTAGTGCTTGCAACTGCTAAATAAGCCACCATGGGCTCAAAGAAAGCTCCTAGTGCCAGCCCTGTGGTAAAGAAGGTCAGAAACACGGTAGAACTGAAAAAAGAGATCATTGCAAAATATGAAAGTGGAGTACGTGTCGCCGAGCTGGCCAGGCTGTATGGCAAGGCCCATTCAACCATCACTTCCATCGTGGCCAAGGGAAATGAAATCAAGGAAGCTGTTGTTGCGAAAGGTGCAAGTATGGTCACAAAACAGAGATCGCAAATACTGGAAGATGTGGAGACTTTGTTGTTGGTGTGGATCACCGAGAAAGAATTAGCAGGAGATAGTGTTACACAGGCGATAATATCTGAAAAAGCAAGGCAGTTGCATGGTGATCTTGTCAAGAAAATGCCTGCAATGAGTGCTGAAGTGAGCGAATTTAAAGCCAGCAAAGGCTGGTTTGACAGATTTAAGAAGCGTAGTGGCATACACAGTGTGATAAGGCCCATATGGTGAGGGAGCAAGTTCAGACAAATGTGCGGCTGAAAAATACCACCAATCCAACGGCATTCATCTTTGCAAATATACAGGGTCTAAAGCCAGCGATGAACAACAAAATACCTTACATCCATGGACTGCTTACAGAGTCAAATGCAATGTTTGCGGCTTTCACAGAGACCCACATAAAGGATCACTTGGACAATGAAATATGGATCCCGGGCTACAACCTATTCAGATGTGACAGAGTGAACAGGCAAAAGGGGGTGGGGGGGGGGGTTGGCCTGTATATCACTGTCACTTATATGCTCAGAACTACTAAATGCCTCAAAGGATGTAGTTGAAGTTTTAGCAGTAAAGATCGAGAATCAAAACCTGGTCATTGTGGTTGTATACAAGCCTCCAGATGCAACGTCCCAACAATTCCAGGAACAGCTTCAGAAAATTGACCACTGTCTGGAAAACCTTCCAGCTCCTGCCCCCAACATCTTGCTCCTGGGGGACTTCAACCTAAGGCACCTAAAATGGAGAAATATTGCAAATAATGTGGTAGCAGAGATAACACCAGGAGGCAGTTCAGATGAAAACTCGCATACACACGAGCTTTTAAATCTCTGCACCAAATTCACCTTAAACCAGCAAATAATAGAGCCTACAAGATTGGAGAATATGCTGGACCTCATCTTCACTAACAATGATGATCTGATACGAAATGTCATCATATCAAAAACAATATACTCAGATCACAATACTATAATAGAGGTCCAGACATGTATGGGGGGGCCCCAGACCAACAAAATGTTATCAGTTGCGATGAAGCCTTCACCAAATTCAACTTCAGTAACAAAAACATAAGGTGGGACCAAGTAAACCAAGTCCTAAATGATATAAACTGGGAAGATAGCCTAAGCATCTCAGATCCTAACCTATGTCTAGAACAAATTAACTCTGTGGCACTTGAGGTTTGCTCAAGACAAATTCCCTTAAGGAAAAGGAGAAGATGTAAACTAGAAAGAGAAAGGCGCTCCCTATACAGGCGAAGGCAAAGAATAATAGAGCGGCTACAAGAGGCCAGTATATCTGAAATATGTAGGGAGACACTGGTCAGAGATATAGGAAACATTGAACTAAGACTAAAGGAATCTTACAGGAATCAAGAAACACGGGAAGAACTAAAAGCCATATCAAAGTCGAGAACGACGTCCAGTATTGGGCCCCTACTTAAACGGGATGGGTCTTACACAGATGGCAGCAAGGAAATGAGTGAGCTACTAAAGTTGCAGTATGACTCAGTTTTTAGCGAGCCACTAACCACTCTAAGAGTCGAAGACCTAAATGAATTTTTTATGAGAGTGCCACAGAATTTGATAGACGCAAGCCTATCTGACATTATCCTGATGCCAAATGACTTCGAAGAGGCGATAAATGACATGCCCATGCACTCCACCCCAGGCCCAGACTTATGGAACTCCGTGTTCATCAAGAACTGCTTTTAACATCCTATGGAGAAGGAGCATGGACACTGGGGTCGTCCCGCAGTTACTAAAAACAACAGACATAGCCCCACTCCACAAAGGAGGCAGTAAAGCAATAGCAAAGAACTACAGACCAATAGTGCTAACATCAAATATCATAAAAATCTTTGAAAGGGTTCTAAGAAGCAAGTTCGCCACTCATCTAGATTCCCATCATTTACACAACCCAGGGCAGCATGGGTTTAGACCAGGTCGCTCCTGTCTGTCCCAACTACTCGACCACTACGACAAGGTCCTGGATGCTCTAGAAGACAAACAGAATGCAGATGTTATATACACAGACTGCAAAAGCCTTTGACAAGTGTGACCATGGTGTAATAGCACACAAAATGCATGATAAAGGAATAACAGGAAAAGTTGGCAGAGGCAGATTGATCTTTAATTTCCTAACAAATAGAACAAAAAGAGTAGTAGTCAATAGGGTAAAGTCTGAGGCGGCTACAGTGAAAAGCTCTGTTCCACAAGGCACAGTACTTGCTCCCAGCTTGTTCCTCATCCTCATATCGGACATAGACAGGGATATAAACCACAGTGCCATGTCTTCCTTTGCAGATGACACCCGAATCTGCATGACAGTGTCCACCATTGAAGACACTGCAAGACTCCAAGCAGACATCAACCAAATCTTTAAATGGGCTACAGAAAACAATATGAAGTTCAATGATGAGAAATTTCAATTACTCAGATATGGAAAACGTGAGGAAATTAAAATTTCATCGGAGTATAAAACAAATTCCAACCACACAATAGAGCGAAAAACTAATGTCAAAGACCTGGGAGTGATCATGTCAGAGGATCTCACCTTTAAGGACCATAACACTGTAGCAATCGCATCTGCTAGAAAAATGACAGGATGGATAATGAGAACCTTCAGAACCAGGGATGCCAAGCCCATGACACTTTTCAGGTCACTTGTTCTATATAGGCTGGAATATTGCTGCACACTAACTGCACCTTTCAAGGCAGGTGAAATTGCTGAACTAGAAAACGTGCAGAGAACCTTCACAGCACACATAACTGTGATAAACCACCTCAATTACTGGGAACGCTTGAAGTTCCTAAACCTGTACTCCCTAGAATGCAGGTTGGAGAGATACATTATTATATACACTTGGCAAATCCTAGAGGGATTAGTACCAAACTTGCACACGAGAGTCACTCCCTACGAAAGCAAAAGACTCGGCAGACGATGCAACATCCCCCCCAATGAAAAGCAGGGGTGCCACAGGCACAATACCGTGACTGGAACAATACACACACAACTCACACATATAAAAAAGAGAGGAGCTTACGATGACGTTTTGGTCTGACTTGGACCATTTACAAAGTCACACTAACACAAAGGACAGGTAGAAGGGGTATTTATAGGCGGGCAGACAGTTGGAGGGCACAAGAAAGTGGTGGAGGGGTAATAATGGAGGTAGTAGTGGTAGTAGTAGTAGTGGAGTCAGTCATATTCTAGGAAAATGCACTGCAATGAAGCTGGCGGCCCGCATGATGTTCATGTCCACCGCTCAGTTACAGGTTTTGCCTTTTCTGTGTACAGCAAGCCTATGCACAGTGGCATGTACATTCACTACTTTTCTTATCATGCCTCCTCTGTCAAGAAAAGTGTTCTTATCTCCCTCTTTCTCCATGCTCTCCGCATTTGTGATCCTCAGTTCCTTGAAGCAGAAATTTCCACTCTTCATAATTCATTTTCCCGCCTTGGCTACCCTTCCCATTTCATAGACTCTGCTTTCTCTCGTGCCAAACGGACTTTCTTCTCTCCTAAACCCTCTACTCCTGGGAACTCTCCTGTCCTCTGCCTTCCCTACATCTCTGGTCTCTCTAATCTCAACAACTCTCTCCGTTCCTTAGACATCAAACTAACCTTTCGCCAGACTAACACTCTTCGCACTAATCTAGTTCATACCTCCCCTCCCTCTATAGATTCTCCTGGTGTCTACTCTATTTCTTGCTCCTCCTGTCCTCTTCAGTACTTTGGAGAAACTGGCCGATCTCTTTCTGACAGACTTAGGGAGCACAAAAATAGTGTTAGGCTTGCCGACACTAATAATGCTCTTTTCTGTCATGTCAGAGATCACAGTCATCCTATTGATTGGTCTTCTTCTAAAACTGTCTACCCTACATCCAACTTTCACAGTCGCCGTCTGGTTGAATCCTCCCTTATACACAACTTTCCCTGTATGAATCTTAACCCTGGCTTTGTCTCTGTAGATGCTTTCCTCTCCCATTACATTGTTAAATGCTCCAAACTTCAGAACACCAGTGACTTAACCTGATTCCTTCCCCTTCTATCTCTTCCCCCTTCTCCTCTGGGTTTTCTGTCTTTTCTTTTGCCTTGTATTTGTCCTTCTTTATTTTATTTTATTTTTCATTTTTTCCCCCTCTGTGTTCTTGTCCTTACCCCATGCGGGCCTCCAGCTTCATTGCAGTGCTCCTTTCCTAGAATATGACTGACTCCACTACTACTACTACCACTACCCTGACACAATAAGTGTCAGGGGCCCAAGACTGTTCAACTGCCTCCCAGCGTACATAAGGGGGGTTACCAGGTAAACTCCAGGTACATAGAGGCTGAACAATTCAAACCCTAACAAGTGTTCAATTGTGACAAAACAGGCCTGTTTTGGAAGAAGATACCAAACAGGACCTACATTACACAGGAGGAAAAGGCACTGCCAGGACACAAGCCTATGAAAGACAGGCTAACTGTTATGTAATAATAATAATAATAATATAATAATAATATAATAATAATAATAATATTTTTATTTCATTTCAAGTTACAAGTATACATAGTTATTGGTAGTTACAATTATAAAACTGTAATGCAAGGAGAGCCACTGGCATGCCATGGCATTAGGGGCAGCTTATTCTAAAGACTTATTCACTAAGTACTTAATACTAGAGAAATTGATTGAGTTTATTCTAGTTATATATTATTTCAAATTAGAATATGATTATACATACTATTAAAAAGACAATACTAGAGAAATTGGTTGAGTTTATTCTAGTTGTATATTTTATTTCAAGTTACAATATGTTGATGCTATACTAGTAAAATAACAATACTAGAGAAATTTATTTTCTTCTAGTTAGTACGTATATATTTTATTTCAAATTAACAAAATGATGATACTATACTAATTAAAATGACAATATGATGATATGAAATTGCAACAAGTGTTAAGGAGGATGACAATATAAAACTGAGATTATCTTAAGTAAAATAACATTAAGTTTGAAAGTTTGTTACAGTATGAGTATTTAGTATAGGGTGAGTAGGTGATTTTTGAGAAGAGTCTTGAATTGATTTTCCGACAAGGTTAACTTAATATTTACTGGTAATGAATTCCAGATTCTGGGGCCCTTTATGTGCATAGAATTTTTACATTGGTTAGTATGGACTCGGGGTATGTCAAATAGTGATCTGTGTCTTGTGTCGTGGTCTGGTCGTGGGACCTATTAAAGTTGTTGAGAATTTTGAGCGGAGGGTTGATATTAGCATGTAGAGTTTTATGTATGTAGAAGGCACATGAATAGGTATGAATATTTTTTACGGTGAGTAGTTTTAAAGTTTTGAATATAGGTGGAGTATGCTGTCTAGAGTGGGAATTTGTTATCATCCTGACTGCAGCCTTTTGCTGGGTTATGAGTGGTCTAAGGTGATTTAATGTTGTTGAGCCCCATGCACAGATTCCATAGGTGAGATAAGGGTAGATAAGAGAATGATATAGTGCAATGAGAGCTGGTTGTGTAGTAATGCTAGTGGGGATTTAGAATTGAAGCCTTTACTCGTGTATCACTGAAAATCCCAGAGTGTTCAAGAAATACATTGTTGCCAAGGCTAATTTGTGTGTGATGTGGAAGGCTAACATTAAGCCATGGGTCACGAGGGAAATTTTTCTTGATTGGTTCAACGAAGTGTTTTTCCCCAGTGTGAAGAAATACCTCCTGGAAAATAAATTGGAACTCAAGTGCCTCCTGATAATGGACAATGCTCCTTCTCATCCTCGAGACTTGGAAGAGCATATTGTGGAGGAGTTTCATTTCATCAAAGTGAATTTCTTGTCCCCTAATACAACTCCTCTCTCCAGCCCATGGACCAGCAGGTCATTGCAAACTTCAAAAAACTGTACACCAAACCAATGTTTCAAAAATGCTTTGACATAACCTCGGACACTGAATTGACCCTAAGAGAGTTCTGGAAAGATCACTTCAGTATCCTCCATTGCATAAACCTTATAGGGAAGCCTTGGGAGGAAGTGACCTCCAGGACTTTGAACTCTGCTTGGAAAAAATTGTGGCCAGACTGTGTCCCAAAGAGGAAATTTGAAGGGTTTGGGGCTGACCCTCAGGACCCTGTGCCTGTTGTGGAAAAAATTGTGGCACTGGGGAAGTCCATGGGGTTGGAGGTTAGTGACGAGGATGTGGAAGAGTTGTTGGAGGACCACAATGAAGAGCTAACCACTACAGATCTGCAAGAGCTTCATCTGCAACAGCAACAGACCACAGCTCAGGAAATTGCTTCAGAGGAGGAGGAAGAGAGATGGAAGATGGTGCCTTCTTCAAAGATTAAGGACATTTGTGCCAAGTGGACTGAGGTGCAAAGATTTATGGATCATTTTCACCCTGACAAAGCTGTTGCCGGCCGTGTTGGCAACATGTACAATGACAATGTGGTGTCCCATTTTAGGCAAGTTTTAAAGAGATGCCAGATACAGAGCTCTCTGGACAGTTATTTTGTGAGACAGGGGTTCAGTGACTAATGCCACTCTCCTAGTGGCATTAAAAAACAAAGAAGGGAAGTAACACCAGATAAGGACTTGTTACCTGATGTCTTTATGGAAGGGGATTCCCCTTCCAAACAATAATAAATCTTCCATCCTCTCCCCTCCTCCTGTCTTCCACACATCAACAACTCTTCAATAAAGGTAAGTGTCATGATTTTGTACTGCTCCCAACTCGAACAATTATGTAAGTGTATTTTTGTAAGTGCTTTTGTAAGTACAGTGGACCCCCGGTGTTCATCCTGCTCCAAACTCGCCCTTTAATGTAAGTGTATTTTTTTTAAATGCTTTTGTAAGTGTATTTTTGGGGGTCTAAAAGGACTAGTCTACTTTACATTATTCCTTATGGGAATAAATTTGTTTGGTAATGGCACTTGAACAGCATTCTGGAATGAAAAAATAACGAAAACCGGGGGTCCACTGTATATTTTTGGGGGTCTAAACGGACTAATCTAATTTACATTTGTCCTTATGGGAACAAATTCGTTCGGTAACGGCACTCGAACAGCATTCTGGAACGAATTATGGCCGATAACCGGGGATCCACTGCATATTTAATGTAGAAAAATATTTTATTTTAATACTTTTAGGTGTCTGGAACGGATTAATTGAATTTACATTATTTCTTATGGGGAAAATAGATTCGGAAATCGTAATATTTGGTTTTAGTCACTCTCTCTGGAACAGATTAATTATGAAAACCGGGGGTCCACTGTACAGTAGAGCCCCGAGTAACGGTCTGTCCGAATAATGTTTTTTTCGTGTAAAGGTTGCTTTTTACGGTCAATATTTTTCTCGTGTAGCGGTTTTTACTCGTGTAGCGGTCTGTACCAGACCTGTCCGCCTGCCTGCACTTGCGCGCCTTGCAGGACGCCAGTCTAGCGTTGTTTACACTTGAGTGAACAATACCCAGCATGCTCTTTCAAACATTCACAATACATTTGTTGTGTTTATTGGTGGTTTAGTGATTGTCACTGTGAAATAAGTCACCATGGGTCCAAAAAAGCTTCCTAGTGGCACCCCTGTGGTAAAGAGAGTGAGGAACACCATCGAACTGAAGAAAGAGATTGTTGAAAAATATGAGTGGCGTACGTGTGAGTGAGCTTGCAGGATGTACAGAAAAAAACAATCTACTATCACCACTATCCTGGCAAAGAGAAAAGAAATCAAGGACGCTAATGTTGCAAAAGGGGTTGATATGTTAACGAAAAATAGATCGAAAACAGTGGATGAGGTTGAGAAGTTGTTGGGGGTGTGGATCAATGAAAAACAGATAGCGGGTGATAGTATTTCCACGGCGATAATTTGTGAAAAGGCAAGGCAGTTGCACGCAGATCTTGTCAAGACAATGCCTGCAACCAGTGCTGCGGAGAGTGATTTTAAAGCCAGCAGAGACTGGTTTGAGAGGTTTAAGAAACGTAGTGGCATACACAGTGTTGTGAGGCATGGTGAGGCAGCCAGCTCAGACAAACATGCAGCTGAAAAGTTTGTGAGTGAATTTAAGGGGTATGTAGAGGCTGAAGAATTCTTCCCCCAACAAGTGTTTAATTGTGATGAAACAGGCCTCTTTTGGAAGAAAATTCCAAAGAGGACCTTCATTACTCAGGAGGAAAAGGCACTGCCAGGACACAAGCCTATGAAAGACAGGCTATCTCTCATGTTGTGTGCTAATCCCAGTGGTGATTGTGAAGTGAAGCCTTTACTGGTGTATCACGCAAAAAATCCCAGAGCCTTCAAGAAACACAATGTTAACCGGAATAAATTGTGTGTGCATTGAAAGGCTAACACCAAGGCATGGGTCAATAAGGACATTTTCGTGGAATGGTATTACCACCTCAGGTTCAATGGCCTGTTAACCTGAGTGTAAAAGGGAACTTGGAGCAAAGAAACACAGTAGAAAATGCTTTGAATTTGTATTTCCTTTACCAAGCAATGATTATATAAGACTTTTGTCTTCTCCTTCACCAAGTAAATAGAAAAGGGCTTTACACATATGTACACTATATACAGAAAGAGTAGTATTTAGTGCACGCCACGGTTGTCAAGGCAAAACAGCAGCCAAAAGACAGACAATCTTCCACAACCAGCTCAATGCAGGAATTCCAATGACAAACTGTGAGTGGTATCCACGTCACCTTTGTCATTGTCAAACTCGCATTATAATTGGCTGAACCGAGTCGTTGATTTGATGATGGGGCCCCATCGCCAAACCCTTAATGATGGTTCGCTGGTTGGAGGGAAGCCTATGTGGGTGTGTTTAACATGCTCCGAATAAAGGTTACGTACTCTTTGCATGCAACACCCCCACCCCAAGAGGGCTCAGGACTAAGCTTCCACCTCAAATGGGTAGAGTGATGCCATGGCACATTATAATAATGGGACCGCCTTTCCCCTCAACCATCCCACTCATTAGATAAAGCTAAACTTGTCTCGAGACATAAAGTCCGGCTTTAAACTT
>WNWK01036096.1:0-19369 GCA_009830355.1 Cherax destructor | reverse complement strand
GGGTTTTGGAATTTGGTCTAGAATTTGATTATAAAGCCACTGGGGGGCCCAAAAAAATTACAATAAAGATACCCCAGATGTTGCACATGTGTCTTTTTTCCCCATCTTGCCGGTCTCGTATTCTTATATTCCAATAGTGTTTATTGGGGGCCCGGGAGAATAATGGAATATTTTTCCCGGCTCAATACATATTATTCATTTAAAACATAAACATTATATTTAGGGAAAAATAACAAAAAATTATTACATATATCCTTTAATATAATATTCTTATCAAAAATTTTTTTTTTTTTTTTGGGGAATTTTTCAAGAACAAAAAAAAAGGGAAAAAAGGTGTTAGAGGGTATGAGGAAAGACAAAATAAAAAAAAAAAGACATTCGTGAAGTTATGGTATTTTTTAAAGAAACATTTCACCATGAGTGGCTTTTTCAGTCGTAATATAGAGACAAAAAAAAAGAGATAAAAGTTGGAGACGGGTGACATGAAGCAAGTTTCACCTGTGTATTTTTTGTCACATTCCATACAGAATAGACAGATTCTGCACTTGGGGGGAAATGGTTTTTTCTGCTTCTTTCACACAAAATTTTTGACAGATACATTCAGTTTTCTTTTCGAATATTTGATGATATGTTGGTGTCTGGTAAAAAAACGTTTCAGTTGTATAGTTGTTGACGTTTTTTGTAAAAGGTTGGTGTTCCCCCCTTTTTCCCTCTAACGGGAGTTAAATGGGAAGAAAAAAGAAATTTAAAAAATTTAAGGTATCTGGTTTAAATTTTTTCTCAGTTATTTTGGTACGTAAAGCCATGCCCCTTAATTAGGTCACCTCCTTAATTGCTGAGGCCCAGCGTGAAAAGGGGAGCTTGCAAGTTTTGACGTCCCCGTTCTTTCACGAATAGCGGGTAGACCCATTGACGTAAATGCTGTAATTCCTCCAAACCACAAAAGATTTCATCGATTTGATCGAACTGTGCCCCGTTACACTTCCTTCACCCTTCATAAGCAAATATAAACAATGGCTTGGCCTCGTTTTGGGCTCGCCCTCGGGGGAACTTAAAAAAATTTTATATGGAATACACGACGATACACTATAAGTATCGTGTATTGAAAAACAGGGCATTCTTTTGAATACATTTTTAAAAATTTTTAGATGAAGAAAAGCAATCTTTTCCCCCTTTGTTCATGAATTGTTCCAAAGGAGAAATAAACTATTTGGCAGTCTACAGAAAATCGGTCCAAAAAAAGAGACAGGAAGGGGTGTAGTTAAACCTTTTTCCCCACAAATTTCAAAACTCGCCCTCAACTTCTTGAAGATAAATGTACTCATTTTTTCAGCCTTCTAAAATTCCATTATATTTTCGATTCGGGTTATAGGCAACATGATTTTGGCGGGTTGCGTCAAAAACTGACAACTGAAGGTCTTACTAGATATGGAAGTGTGGGCACCCTTTTGGTTTCCCCCATGTTCCCAAAGGGGCTAATCAAAATAGCTACGTGTGAACAAGAAGCAGAGAACAGACGCGGGCCCCCATGCCCCTTTTTTTGTAGATGTGAAAAAAAGTACACGGGAAAAAAGGGCCCGGGTCCAGGGGTTTTAAAGAAAAGGGGAATAAAATTTTTTTTTTGCAGCCAAACGATCAAAGCCGTTCATAAAGAAAAGGGGAAAAAAAAAAAAAGATACATTTTGAGATAGTAAAAAGGGTAAGAAAGGGTTTTCCCAAAACTGAGAGCACAACGGAAATACTTAGGAGCCTTCCATCAAAAAATTTCCCAAATACTACCCCACAAGTCTAGCAGTCATTTTTTCCAAGAACATTTAAGTTTTTTCCCCATCCGGAAAAAAGGGATTTGGTCACCCCTTTGGTCCATTACATAGTTTTGGGATATTTCTTGCGTGTTTACCACTGACTCCAACTCCCTTCTTTATGTCTGTCCCCTCAATAAATTTTCCCCTTCTTAGTTACCTCTGTGTTTTTTTAAAAAAAAAGAAACCTCGTTGGGGGTGGGTTTTTTTTTTCTCATCTATCTTATGGCCCATCCATCACATATAAGAAAAATAATTTTAGGAAATTTTAATACTAAAGATTTATAAAAAAAAATTTTAAAAAATTTAAGGGTAAACAGTTTTTTTTAAGTTTTCCAACTACTAGTATTTTTGAAAAAAAAATATTTTAGGTGTTAATTTTAACTAACCTTTTCAAAAGAACCCTTTAAAGACTCGCAAAACCCCTTTTTCCACTATTACGGTACTACAAACAGCATCCACACTACTACTACTGGCGACCATTGAGAAACACTTTTTCCCAAGCGGCAGAAACTACTAGAAGCGGTCTCCTAATACTAGCAGCGTCTCCAACTCCCTAGCAGCGTCTCCTACTACTAGTAGCGTCTCCTACTACTAGCACTCCTTACTAGCAGTGTCTCCTATTTTAAGCGGTCTCCTACTCAGCAGCGTCCCCTAATACTAGCAGCGTCCCCTAATACTAGCAGCGTCTCCTAATACTAGCAGCGTCCCCTTTACTACTAGCAGCGTTCTAATACTTGCAGGTCTCCCACTACTAGCAGTTTCCCTTATTTAGCAGCGTCTCCTCTAAAACGGCGTTCCCCCAGCAGCGTCTCCTCTCCCAGCAGCGCCCTAATACTGGCAGCGTTTTTCCTGAAAGGCGTCTCCTAATACTAGTAGGGGTCCCTACTACTAGCAGCGGTCTCCTACTATGCGCGTCTCCTACTACTGCAGCGTCTCCTAATACTAGCAGCGTCCCCAAATACTGGGAAAAGGCCCCTTTACACTAGCAGGCCCCTCTACTAGGCGTCCCCCTAATATTTTTGGCTCCCCCTCCCTAGCAGCGTCTCCCTTCTGAGCGTCCCCCTTACTAGCAGGTCTCCTACTCCCAGCAGCGTTCCAATTTCTAGCAGCGTTTCCTTATAAAACAGCGTCCCCTACTATTTAAGCGTCCCCCAATACTAGATGCGTTCCTAATACTAGCAGCGTCCCCCTAATCAAACGGCGTCTCCTACTACTAGCGGCGTCTCCTCTACTGGAAAGCGTCTCCTCTACTAGCAGCGTCCCCTCTACTCAGCGTCTCCTACTACTAGCAGAGATCACAAAAAATCGGCTACCAGCTGCTATTACTACTGGGAAGAGGTTATTACCTTCCACAGCATCTACTAAAAAAACGACCATTTCTACTGGAAAAGCGAACATAGGTTTCAGAGGCCACCAAAAAAAAGCAGTAGCAACTCTACAAGCAACGATCATTCTACTGAGCGACCATTTTTAAATTGGGTGGCCATGGACAACGACCACTGCTATTTCCCCAGTACTACTAAAACCAAAAAAACACTACCAAAAAAAGGGGGCCCCTTTTATTACCAGCAGCAACCAATACTACAAAAGCAAGGGTTTCTGCTATCGGCGACCATTGTCGATGGAAAGCGGACAATACTACTATCGGCCACTGCTACTAGCAGCGAATGTCTTTAAAGAGCGCTATTATTACAAGGCACCCACTACTACTAGCAGCCCAACTAAAATTAGCAGTGGCAATTCCCAAAAGGGGCGCCAGTTTTAAAAAGGGAGTAAAATTTACAAGTAACGGTAATTTTCTACAAACTAGGAGCCACCCAATAAAAGAGAACAACTATTTGGCAATGTCCCTACTTCTAGCAGCCACCAATTTCTTTTAACCCCGGGGCCATTTCTATTAGCACCTGCCATTACTACTGAGACAACTACTGCAACTACCTGCCACTAATACTGGGATAGGTCCCATACTACTAGCATAGGTCACTACTCCATGCCCCACAACTACAACTTTTGTTTCCACTACTACTCATTGGTCACTCTACCCCGTGCCCCTACTACCCTTGAAAACCCCACCATTGCCCACTATTACAACTAGCTGACACTACTACTGGGACTGGTCCTACTACTAGTTCCCACTACAACTATCTGTCACCCAAATACTAGCATCGGGCCCAAAATACTAAAGGACCACTACTATGGGAGCAACCAATACCACTAACAGTGACTACTACTACTAAAAAGGGAAAAGATAACTACTATCCGCCGGGCCCCTACCACAAACGCGACCACTCTGAAGGCCCGCATCTACCAAGCAACAATCACTATTACCAACGGGGGCGGGGCCACTGGGAACGGAAATACCTTCTAGCGGGGGTCAGTGCCACTACAACGACCCCACTACTAGCGGGGGTCAGTGACACCAGCAACGGGCCCACTACTACTAGCGGGGGTCAGTGACACTAGCAACGACCACCACACAGGGAGCGGTCAGTGCCACTAACAACGACCACTACTCTACTACTACTAGCGGGCAGTGCCACTGGGAAACCACCTTTTCTACTTTCTAGCGGGTGTCGGGGCCACTTTAAAGACCATATTTCTAGCGGGGGTCGGGGCCCCTAGCAACGACCACTCTACTATTATGGGAGTGGTCAGTGCCCTAAAAAAAAACCAATACTACTACTCTGCCTTTCCAGCGGGGGTCAGTGCCCTGGGAACGACCCTACTTTATTTCTGGGAGCGGTCGGGCCACTAGCAAGCCCCCCTACTAGCAGGACCCCCAACAGCGACCCCCGCTACTTGCGTTAAACTCCCACCCGCAAAAGGCTACTATTACGGGGTTATTATATAGCACCCACCACTAAACCCAGAAGTGGCCATCCAAACCCACCCGCAACTACTACTACTATCGGCCACTACTAAAACCCGGTCACTTCCCACTAGAAACGGCCAGTACGACTAAAAGGGGTCAAAAAGTAATCCCAAGGGACGAATCTACTAACTACCAGGATTACCCACTCTAAAAAAAAGCCACTTCTAATAGCAGTAACCATTTTCCAACTAGCCCCACTCCCTCAAGGGCGGCCCCGGGAAGACAATTAGGTCAGCTTTTTCCCAGGATGCAACCCCACCAGTCATTAACACCCAGGTACCCATTTTCTCGATGGGTGAAATGGACAGCAGGTGTCTTATGGAACACGTCCCCCAAGTTTTCCCGCCGTACCTGAAAATTCGAACCCGGGGCCAGTGTGGAGGGTGAGGGGCCCGATCGGGGCTATGGGCACCCCAATTTCTCCATCAATCATATCAAAAAACAAAAATAACCCTTATGGAGGACTATCTCTCCCGGGGGGTGATTGTTGGATTTTTATTTTCCATTTATTTTGGGTAATAAACCATTTTTTTCCCTTTGATCAAATTTTTAATATTTTTTGGGAAAAAAAAGGGGCACAGATTTTTTGGGGGACTCAATGCTCCATTCCCAAATGTCTTGGGCCTGTGTTAGCCCTACTGTTTTGTCTCCTTAGGGGTTGGGACTTTACATTAAAGTCCCTTTTTGGGGAATTCCTTTGGGTTTGGGTAGTTTAGATGAAAGGTTGGGACTTTTTAATATGTTTTGTCCATGGTAACGCTACCCACTGAGGGGTGCCCAAGTCTGGTTTTAGAGCCCCTTTGGGGGAGGGATGTGGGATGCAGGAAATTTCCCGGGCGATTCACACACTCATAGCCATACTCCCCGACCCCCTAAACAACAAAAGGCCCGGGAGTTTGGGGCCCCACCCGCTATTCTAATTCTTTTTTCTTCAGTCAGTCATGTGGGGGAAACCCCCCCGTCGAAAAAAGGTTCTCCCCGTGTCTCTTGTTTGCAAATACCATTTTGTAAATATTCGCTGTCATAGTGTAATTATCTACTTTTTGCTGAAGGAATATACGGTTAAAGAATTTATCTCTGCTGTCTTTTGCGGGGTTTTCCCAAACTGTCTGGCTAGTGTTTGTGACATTTATGAACAGGTGAAATAGGCCCACCAAAAAATCCCCATGTTCGTTTTTGAAGGAAGGGGAAAAGAAAGTAAAGACCGAAGAGAGAGAGTAAAAGTTCCTTTGTATAATAGGGGGGACAAAAGAGAGTGAAAAAAACAAAAGGAATTTTCTTTTAAGTATACAAAAGAAATTGTATGTAAAGCTATTTTGGGAAATAAGGGTAAGACAAAAAGAAAAGGACTGCAGATGAACCGGGTTTTACTGGCCCCCCAAAAAATTTGATAGAAAAACTTTAATAAAAAAATTGAACAATAGATAAAGGAAAGGGGAAATTTTTTGCATTTTTGAGACTTGGAAAAGACATATGATAAATTGGGTAGGGAATATTGAGCAGATGTTTGGGTTTTGGAATAGGTGATGATTACTGAAATCAGTTAAGAATTTTTTAAAAGGAGAATGAGGCTCCCGGTTTTAAAGGGATATAGGAATGAGGGGGATTATTTTCCCAAAAATTTATCACCCTCACTGTCTAAAGGGGTGGTTTATGTTTTATTTTATAGTGTTGGAGAGAGGTGTAGTATTAAAAAGAATAGATCTGATAAAAATGGGGGTTATCAACAATTGCTTTTTTCCTATGACCTTGCTTTTGAAATATTCTAAAAAAGGTTTCTTTAAAATTGGTGATTGAATTTGAAGGATATATAGAAGAAGGGAAAAAAAAGGAAAATAAAATCAAGGCGTTGAGGGGGAATAAAAAAATTATGTAATGAAAGACTGGATATCAGATTGGAGGGAGTATGGGGGAAACCCCAAAGTGTTCAGATATTTTGGGGGAGGACTTATTTTTCAAATGGGGTCTGGGAAAAACGGGTGAACCATAAATTAATGATGGGAAAAAGGTGGGTGCCACAATTGGGGATCTGTGGAAAGAAAAAAACGTTTGTATGGACTCAAAAGGGGAAAGTATAAATGTTGGATATGTTGTAAAAGTTGAAAAGGGGAAGGATGCTTTAGGTAGTCGGGATGTCTTTCTGAATGCAATGTGTGGTGTAATAAAATGAAAATTTTTGCCCAAAATTAGAGGGGAAATGCCGGATTACTAAGATTGTTGTAGAGGCTGAGGAGGGGGTTTGAAGTGGTTTGGTCATAAGAGGGTTGGAGTAAAATGGGGTGACTTAGAGGTGAAAAAAACTGTAGAGGGAAGGCGAGGAAGGGTCGCCCCAGGAAAATGGGGGGGAGGGGGTAAAATATAATTTAAAATGAGAAGGGGTTGGACATCCCCGTAGGTTTGTGTGGCATTAGATAGGGTGGGGCAAATGGGGCAAAGACTTGGCGGGTGTTGGGAAAGGCACGGTATCATTTGTGGAGGTATTCTGAAAAAACAGGTTGCCCTTTTAGTCCTTTGGGGGTGGGAGGAACAGTGCCTGCACTCTGAAGGAGGGATGGGGAGGCAGCTGAACTGAACTGTAGTTCCCGGGGGTTTATGTTGAGACAGTGAAAGGGGGCTTATTATTTGGGGTCTGTCCCGGGGGGGAGATGTATTTTGTTTCAAAATATATATATATATATATATATATATATATATATATATATATATATATATATATATATATATATATATATATATATATATATATATATATATATATATATATATATATTATATATATATATATATATATATATATATATATATATATATATATATATATATATATATATATATATATTATATATATATATATAAAAAAAAATGGCAAAAACAAGTAAGAGGGGTTTTAAAAGTTTTTAAAAAACTAAGGGAGGGGGAAATTGGGGTTAGATATAAGAAAATTTTTGGGCAAAAAGGGGCTAGTAAGTATGAGAAAGGGGGGGGTTGTAGAGAGTTAGGTTTTTTAAAAATGCAGTATTAAAAATTGGGGCAGAATTTTTGTGGCTATAGGGGGGTGGGGGCAGGAGGAAAGAGGAGTGGTGGTGGAATAAAGGGAAAGGGTGGATAAAGAAAAAAGGAAAAACTTAGGGGGTTTTTTTACAAAACAGAAGTGTTAATAGAAGAGCAGAGTTTTGGGAAGTAAAAAAAAAGGGGAAGAGAGTGGTGAGAGAGGCAAAAAAAGACCCAGATGAAAAGGAATGGGAGGGCTCTTAAAAATTTTGCTAAAAACAAGAAAAAAAAATTGGATGAGATAAAAAGGTAAAAACCCCTAGGGAACGAATGGATTTGTCAGTTAAAAACAGAGTGGGGAGTTAGTAGATGGGGAGCTGGGGGGGGAGATGGCAGGGAAAATTTTTTGGGGCTTTTAAATGTTGATGAAAAAGGAGGCGGTAATATCGGGAACCTGGTCAGGGGTACAAATCGTTTGGGTAAAGAAGAGCGGGAAAGGGAGTGTGGGGGGGTGAGGCATTACTTAGAATAAAAGGGTAAAGCAGCGGGAAAACTAAGGGATCATAAAAAAATGTTAAAAGCTAGGGATAATAAAATCTGGAGAAGTTGGTATTTTTTTTTTAATAAATGTAAAGAGGGGAAGGTCCCTTTTGGAATTGACAGAGGGGCATGTATATTTCCCTTTTATATAAAGGGAAGGGAGATAAAAAAAAGGTGAAAAAATTATGGGGGAATAAGTTTATTGGTATCCCGGGAAAAGTGTATGGTAGGGTTATTATTAAAAGAATTAGGGGTTTGGAAGGGGGTAGGATTGCAGATGAGCAAGAAGGTTTTTAAGGGGGTAGGGGAGGGAAGATCAATTTGTTTACGGGAAGTATATGGAACAGTATTTAGAAAAAGGTGAAAGTTTTCATTAATTTATGGTTTAGAAAGGGACTTTGATAGAGGGTGGGAGCAATGTGGCAAATGTTGCAAGTGTATGGAATAGGTAGTGTTACGGGAAGGCTGAAAAGGGTTTTTAGGGAGGATAGTGAGGCCGGTTAGGGTGGGAGGAGGGAGATTTTTTCCCCGGTAAAAGTAGGTCTTAAAAGGGGATGTGTTGTCACCATGGTTTTTTAATTTTTATAGAGGGGTTGTAAAAGAAAATGCTAAGGTGTTAAGGGGGTGGGATTAAATTAGGGGGAAATTAAATGAAAAATGGGAGTTGACACAGTTCTTTTGCTGATGATCCCTTGCTTATGGGGATTCTAAAAAAAAGTTGAAAAGGTTAGTGGACGAGTTTGGGAGGTTTTAAAAAGGTAGAAAGTTAAAAGGGAAAAAGATAAGAGTAAGGTGATGAGGGTATCAAACGATTTAAATAAAAAAAAATTGGATATCAATGGGGGGCTTATGGAAGAAGTAAATGTTTTAGATATTTGGGGGTTGGGATTTTCAGTGGGTGGTTTTTAAAATGAGGTTAACCATATAATTGATGAAAGAAAAAAGGGTGGGGGGTTTGGGTTTTGTGGGGACAAAAAATTTATCCATGGAGGCAAAGAAGGGAATTTTTTAAAGTATAGTGGTCCCAACACTTTATATGGGTGTAAAGATGGGTTGCAAATGCTGCAAGAGGAGGGGGGCTGGGGGCAGTGATGTCCTGTTCATTTTAAATGTGGGTGTAAATATTGGTGCAAAAATTCGGAAGGGCAAATTAGGAGAAGGTGGGAGTTATAAAAGTATTTGTCAGAGGGCTGAAGGGGGCCCGTTGTTGAGGGGGTTTTGGGTCATTTGGGAAGAGAAGGGATAAAATTAGAATGACATGGAAGCGTATAAATCTGTGGGGGAAGGGAAAGGGGGGGTAGGGGTCGTCCTAAAAAAAGGATGGAGGGGGGGGGTAAAGGAGGTTTTGTCGGCGAGGGTTTGGACTTCCAAAAGCATGTGTGAGCGTGTTAGATAGGAATGAAGGGGAGACGAAGGGTTTTTGGGAATGACGATCTGTTGGAGTGTGAGCAGGGAAAATTTTTTGAAGGGATTCAGAAAAACCATTTAAATTTTGATTTATTTGGGACTTGGGGTCCTGGAAAGGGAAGTACAACCCTGCATTTTAAAAGGGGGTTCGGGAAAGGGCAGCTGGGAGGGATTTTTTTCAGCTGTCGTATCTGGGGCGCCTCTGCAAAGAGGTGGGGGAAAGGTTGAATGATGATGAAAGTATTTTTTTTTTGGGGATTTTCTTTTTTTTTTTGGATTTCCCGCCCCCGGTTTGGAGAGGGGCCGAGTTTTGAAATTATTATTATTTTTATTAACAAAATTTCCCACCAAACGGGCATCAAAAAAAAAAAATTTCATCATTCACTCCATCACGTCTTTCAGAGGGTGCTTTACACTCATTTAAAAAAATAACATTAACCCCCCTCCTTGGAGTGCCGGCACTGTACTTCCCATCCCCAGAACTCAAGCCCGGGCCCTCCCGGTTTTCCCTAATCCTTTCAAAAATTTTTTACTTTGCCACCCCAACAGCACGTCAAGTTTTAAAAAACCTTTTGTCTCCATTCCTCCTATCAAATCCCTTTTTTAATGCTTGCTGGAAGCCCAAGCCCTCGCACAAAAAAACCCTTTTCCCCTCCCCAAACCTTTCCTAGGCCCCAACCCACCCCCCTTTCCCCTCCACTACAGATTTATACCCCCGAAGTCACTTGTCTGGGGTTCCATTCTCTCTACATGCCCAAAACCACCTCAAAAACCCCCTCCTCAGCCTCGGGACAATTTTTTTGGGAATCCCGCCCCCTCCCCTAATTTCCAAACTCTGAATTCTCTGCATTATATTCACCCACACATTGACATCAGAAAAATCCCACTGCCTCCAGCCTTCCCTCTTTTGAAATTATCCCCCATGCTTACACCCATATAAAAAGCCCCCGGATAACTATACTCTTTTTTCCCCTCTTTTTCCATGGACAAAATTTTTTTGTCTCCACAGACTCCAAGTGCCCACTCCCCTTTTCCCCTCATCAATTCTTGATTCCCCTTTAACCTTCATGACCCATCTGCTGACATGCCCCTCCCAAATATCTGAATACATTCACCCCCCTCCATATTTCTCCCTTTCCAATCTGATACCCAATTTTCCGTCACCTATTTTTTTTGAATCTTAATCACCTTACTTTTTCCCTATATTCACTTTCAATTTTCTTTTTTTACACACCACCAAATTCATCCACCAATCTCTGCAATTTCCCTCTTCAGAATCTCCCAAAGCACAGTGTCATCAGCAAAAGCAACTGTGACAACCCCCCTTTGTTTTTCTTTATTTTTTTAGTCCCACAACTCTTGCCAAGACCCTCGCATTCCTTCTCTTACAACCCCATCTATAAATATTTTGGGAACAACCACGGTGACATAAACATCCTTGTCTAAACCCACTTTTAAAAAAAAACCCCCTTCCCTCCTACACTTTTTTCCTGGGGCCTCACTATCCTCATAAAAATCTTCACTGCTTTAGTAACCTTCCTCCTTTTCCCATACACCTGCAACATCTCCACATTGCCCCCTATCTACCCCCATCCTTGCCCTTTTCCAAATCCATAAATGCCACAAAAAACATCTTTACCCTTATCCAAATACTGTTCCCCTTAATTTTTCCCACTGTAAACACTTTTCTACACCCCCCCTCCCTTTTCCCAAAAAACCCCCCTTGTTCATCTGCTATCCTGCTTTCTGTCTTACCCCTAATTCTTTCAATAAAAATTCTCCATACACTTTACCAGGTACACTCAACAGACTTTTTCCCCTTTTTTTTCCCTTTTCTTTTGCCCCATTTCCTTTATACAAAGGAACAATACCCTCTCTCCCAACCCCGGGTTCCCTTTAAACCCTCTTCCATCATTTATTAAAATAATAGCACCAACCACTCCAAAAACTATATCCCCACCTTTTAACATTTTTTCTTTATCCCATCAATCCCAGCTCCCCTCCCCCCTTTCATTCTACCCACTGCCCCCCGAACTTCCCCCACACCCACAACTGGCCTTCCACACTCCCACAAGATGTTATTCCTCCTTGCCCTACACCGAAATCCCCAGCTTCCCCGTCTTTTCAACATTTAACAACTCCTCAAAATATTTTCCATCTTCACGATACCCCCTTTAATCTCCATTTAATAACTCTCCCTCCCATTTTTAACTGTCAAATCCCTTTTTTTCTCTAGGCTTCCCCAACTTATTAATCTCATTCCAAAACGTTTTCTTATTTTCCCAAAAAAAAATTTGCTGGGTAACATTACAAATTTTTCTCATTTTTCTCTTTTTTTGCTTCCCCCCCACTTTTTTAACCCTCTCTTTTTCTCTCCATTTCCCTTTTCCCCCCTTGCATCACTTCTACTTTGTAAAACCCCTCATATGCTAATTTTTTTCCCCTTTCTACCCCTTTTCATCATCATTCCCCCAAAACCTCCTCTTCCTCCCGCACCCACTGCCTGTAACCAAAACTTCGCTGAACACTCCCAACAATTTCATTTTTAAATCTACCCCCCCATCTTCAACCCCTTGCCTACACTCTCACTAGCCCATCCCATCCTCCAATAGTTGTTTATATCTTAAACCCCCTTTTCCTCCTCTTTTAGTTTTTTAAACCTTTTACCCCCCTCTTACTTACTGATTCTAATTTCCCTTTTATCCCATCTACCTTTTACCCCATTTGCTATAACTAAAAAATGATCTGATATATTTGGGCCCCCCATAAACATGTACATCCTGAAGTCTACTCAACAGTCTTTTTTCTACCAATTTCATAGTCCAACAAACTACTGTCATTTGCCCTACATCATATCTTGTATACTTATTTATCCCTTTTTTTTAAATATATTTATTACCTATAACTAAACCCCTTTTTATACAAAGTTTAATCAAAAGGGGTCCCATTATCATTTCAAATGGCACCCCAAACTTACGTACTAAACCCCCTCTGCATGTTTCTCCCACCCTTTTGCATTTGGGGCCCCTACCACAATTACTCTCTCATTTTTGGTTTTTTAAAAATTTTCCCATACATTCGCTTAACATCTCCCCAAAAACTATCTCTTTCCCTACACTCCCTCTTCTCCAGGTGTACACCCTTTTTATGACCACTTTTCGCATCCGACCCCCATTTTAATCCCATAATTCTTTAATTTTTCACCATATTCCCTTTTCCTTCCATTTAAATGATCCTTCAACATTATTCCTCCCCCTTCCCCTTCCCCCTAACTCTCTCAGATACTCCCGACTTAATCCCCTTTATTTCTCCCCACTGAAACTCGCCTACCCCCCTTTAGCTTTGTTTCCGGGTTGGGGGGGGAATCCAACTTCTTTTTATTCATAACATCGGGAATCATCTTTTCCATCCCACTTTTTTCCACGGAATTTTAAAATCCCCGTTTATAAAGTTTTTCTTCTTCTCTTTTTTTTGTAAATTTGTACAGGAGAAGGGGGTTTCTAGCCCATTGCTCCGGCATTTTAGTCGCCTCCCAAAGACACGCATTGCTTAGGAGGAAAAATTTCCCTTTTCCCCTTCCCCATGGACAATAGAGAAAATAAAAAAAACAAGAGCTATTAAAAAAAAGAAAAACCCAAAATGTGTGTTGTAATATATGCATGTGCATGCCAGTGTAGTGTGACCTAAAAATGTAAGTAGAAGAAATGATATACCTGTTATCCCGCGTGTTTATGAGACAAAAAAAAACAAGCAATCCTCCCACCCGTATATATAAATATATATATATATATATATATATATATATATATATATATATATATATATATATATATATATATATATATATATATATATATATATATATATATGCATATATTTTGCATATATATGCATCATTAACACCCCCCTTTACTAGTGGGGGGTGTTACGGGTAAATTTTATAACTGTATTTAAAAAAGGCACCCTTTTGGCAAGACAGTGATGGAGTGAATGATGATAAAAATTTTTTTTTTGGGGCCACCCTGCCTTGGTAAAATTTTGGCCGATGTTTAATAATAAAAAAATATATGCATGCGGTACTGGGCTCGCGCCCGGCTTGGGAGGAGCTGGAATTTTTCTAATCTTTGCTATGTTGTCCCAATGTTTGTTTTTCTGTCAATGTATTCTGTCTAAAAGAAAGGGCCTGGGGGCAATCTAAAAAGGTTTACCCCAAACAGGTGATATAAAATATGAAGAATAATCCCCCCAAAAAATAAAAATTTTTTTCCCCGTGATTTCTCCTTATCGGAACTGTAAAAAGAAAGATCAACAGACATGGATATAAGGATGGGGTGCCCCCGGGGGTCAATTTTCCCAAATGACCTTTATAAGAACATAAACATAAGAAGGGGAGGAATATTGAAGAAGGTCTACTTGGCTCAAAAAGGGGCAGGTCCTTATCAAAACCCCCCGCTCCCCAAGAATTCACTCCCTTTGACACCAATCAAGCCCCCCCCACTTATATTTTTTGCCCAACCCTTCTTCTTAAAGCTCCCAAAAGGTTCTACCCCTTTATCACCCTACTGGAAGATTGTTAGACGCATCCACAGCTCTGTTAAAACCAGTCTTACATATGTCTTTTCTAAATCTAAATTTATCTAACAAATCCATCATTTTCGGTTTTTTACCTGATTCGATATCCTCAGTATTTTTAATTTTCCCCTTTTTTTTGCTCATCATCCACTTTTTACTTCGATGATATCTCCCCCCATTCTACGTTCCCCCGAGAGTGAAGATTCAAGGCTCTAAGTTTTATCTTCATACGGGGGACCTTTTTACAGCAAATCATTTTTATCCTTCTCTGTATGTTATCCAAAGAATCTTATCCATCCTGTAGTAAGGAGATCAAAAATGGGCGGCATAATCTAAGTGAGACCCTCACTAGTGATGTATAGAGCTGTAAAAAATTTTTTGGATTTCCCGGTACTCATACTTGTTGAAATAAATCCTAGAAATTTCAAAACCCTTTTTGGCCCTTTTTAGGCCCCCTTTGACTTGGCTTTAGATTTCTGTTTCCCATAACCCCCCAAGCCCCCTTTTCACACTGTGTGTGATCAAGCCCCTACTTCACCTTTTTATAAATCGGGGGTTTTTTTCATTCCGAAGAATTGGATTTCAAAACTTGTCCACTTTTGAACTTCATCTGCCACCTTTCAGCCCAAGACATTAATTTGTCAAATCCTCCTGGAATTCCCCGGTATCCCCCCAGAAGGGAATCTTATGACCTATTTTTATCTTCAACAAATTTGCTCATGTCCTTTTAATTCCTCATCAAGGTCATTAAGGGTAAATTATGAACAAAAAGGGGCCCTAGAACCGATCCTTGTGGTACGCCCCCAGTGACCGGTCCCCATTCAGATTTGACCCCATTAATGGAAACTTTTGGTTTTCTATTGGCAAGCTAGGGGTCGATCCAAAGGGGGAACTTTATCTCATATACCATGAACTCCCATTTTTTTAAGGTGTTTTGAAGGGTACGCCATCAAAGGGCCCTTAACTAAAATCCAAATAAACAACATCATATTTTTTTATTACTATCTACCCCCCAAAATTTTTTATTGAAAAAGGGAAAATTTGTCGGGCAGGAACGACTCTCGTAATCTCTGGGTTCATTAATCAAATTATGCTTTTCAAAATGATTTTTAATAATTTATATTTTTATTAACACATCGGGCCCTTTTCCCCCCAAGGCAGGGGGCGAAAAAAAAAATAAAATCATCATTCATCCATCACTGTTTCCCGAGGCCCTTAAAACCACAGTTATAAAAAAGCTGCATTATCACCCCCCTTTTAGAGTGCAGACACTGATTTTCCCCTCTCCAGGACTCAATTCCCCTTTTCTGTTTTTTCCCGAAACCCTTAAAATATTACAATGTCACACTCCAACAGCCCTCAAGTCCTAAAACCATTTGGGTCCGTTCGTTTCCCCCCTTAACATGCTCCCCACATGCTTGCTGGACGTCCAAAACCCTCCTTTACCCCCCCTCCAACCCCTTTCCCCAGGCCAAAACCTTTAAACCCCCCCATCCCTCCACTACCCGATTTATACACTCCCGGGGCCCTTCTATTTTTTTCCATTTCTCTACATGTCCGGAAACCCCCTCCCAAAAACCCCTCCTCAGCCCCCCGGATAAGTTTTTTGGGAATCCTGCACCTCCTCCCCAATTTCCAGACTATAATTCTCTGCATTTTTTCCCCACCCACATGACCTCAAACGTAACATCACTGCCTCCAGCCTTGTTGCAAATTTTACCCACCATGTTACACCCATATAAGAGCGTTTATATAATTATCTCCCCATAATTCCCCCTTTTCTTCCATAGACAAAATATTTTTTTCTCCCAGACCCCCCCAGTGCACAACTCACCCTTTTCCCCCTCGTCAATTTATGGGTTCAATTTATCTTTCATAGACCCATCTGCTGGGCACGTTTTACTCCTAAATATCTGAATAATTTACCTCCTGCAGACTCCCTCCATCCAACCTGATATCCAATCTTTCGTTACATAATTTTTTTGTTATCCTCATCACCTTACTTTTCCTATATTCACTTTCAATTTTTTTTCCTTTACATACCTTACCAAACTGACCCACCAACCTCTGCAATTCCTCTTAGAACCCCCCAAAAGCCAGTGTTGTCAGCAAAAAACAACTGTGACAACTCCCACTTTGTAATTTGATTCTTTATCTTTTAACCCCACCCCCTTGCCAACACCCGCGCATTCACTTTCAAACTCCATCTATAAATATATTGGGCAACCACGGTGACATCACACATCCTCCAAAAGGGCCCACTTTTTTAGGGAAATAATTTCCTCCCGGGCCCCAAAAATTTTTTAAAACCGGCCTCCCCCTATCCTCGTAAAAACTTTTCCTGCTTTCCCGATCCTTCCCTATTCTATACTTTGCAAACCTGACATTTCCCCCCTATCCACCTTTGTCAAACCCCTTTCTAAATCAATAAATGCCCCAAAAATGTTTTTTTTACCCTTATCTAAATCTGTTCACCTATTTTTTCCCCACTGAAAAACTTGGTCTACACACACCTCCAACCCTCTTTATCTGCTATCCTACTCTCCGTGTTACTCTTAATTTTTTATAAAATAACTTTTACAATACTTTTTTCCTGGTATACTCAACAGATTTTTTCCCTTATAATTTTTAATTTTTTTGTCCCTTTTTTTTAAGAAAAAGGAACTATGTTTTCCTCTCCCAATTCCCTAGGTGCATTACCCTCTTCCATACATTTAAAAAAAAGAACCAAACACTCCAAAATTATATCCCCAATATTTTTAAAATTTTTCTATTTTTTATGTCATCAACCCCACCCTTTCCCCCTTTTTCATTCTCCCACTCCCTCACGAACTTCCCTCACACTCACAACTGGCTTTTCCCCTCACCCTACAAGATGTTATTCCCCCTTCCCATACAAAAATTAAAACTTTCTTTTTCATCAACATTTAAAAATTTCCCTCAAAATATTCCCCCCCTTTTCCCCGATACCTCTAAGTCTCCTTTTAAAACCCTTTTTCCCTCTCATGTCCCGTAGCTGCTCCCAAGCGCACCCAGATCACACACTGATGTCGGGAGTTCGAATCTCCCCCGGTACGGCAAAAAACATTGGGGGATGTTTTTCCCCATGACCCCCTGCTGTCCTCTTCACCCATCAGATGAACTGGGTACCCGGGGGTTGGGCAACTGGTGTGGGTCGCATCCCGGGGCAAAACTGGGTTTAAATTTTCCCGAAATGCTCCCGATGAAGGGGGTTTTTTAAGTAGTATGTCATTGATGTCCCGCTAGGGCTGTATACCATGTCATGTCTTGTAGTAAATAAAATTATTTTTTAAATTTTTATTATTTTTTTTTAAAAAATCAAATTCATTTGTTCTTTGGGGGGCCCTCAGCTTTTTAAACTCACTCCCAAAAATATTTTATTTTCAACATTTTTTTTTTTCAGTCAGTAATTGTTTCTTTAACCCGGAGCCTTCCCGAACAATTGAAGAAACAACACTTCTCCCCCTGAAGCTAAATCTCAGTAGATCTTTTCTGGTTTTTGAGATCCTTCACACTTTTTTTGATAACCTTGTCATCATTTGCCCTTTTTACCCTTGCTTCACCACTCTCTTAACCTCTCTTTTTCCCCTCCCCATCCCTCTCCCTTTTCCCCACTTTAACTTTTAAAAACCCTCATATGCTAACTTTTTCTCTCTTCATTTTCTTTACATCCTCAGTCCCCCAATTGCTTTTCTTTCCTTTAAACCCCAAACTTCTGCTGAAAACCCCTTTTTTCCACATTTTTTAACCCATCCCCCCCTTTTTTAACTCCATTGGCCCACACTCTCACTAGCCCCTCTATCCTCCCAATAGTTGTTTATATTTTAAAAAACCCTAATAGCCTCCTCCTTTTAGCTTATAAACCTTCACCTTTTTTACCTGCTGCTTCCATTTTTTTTGTATCCCATCTACTTTTTACTCTCACTGTGTTTTGGAACAAAAAGGTGATATGATATTTTCAGGCCCCTCAAAAAACATGTACATCCTGAAGTCTCCCCAACAGTCTTTTATCCCACTACGTAGTAAAAAAAATTACTATCATTTTGACCTGCATCATATCTTGTATACTTATTTTTTTTTCTTAAAATATGAAACCTAAAACCAAACCCCAATTTCCATACAAAGTTAAAATCAAAGGGGTCCATTTTTCATTTACACCCTTAAACCCCCAAAATTACCTATCACACCTTCTTTAAATGTTTCTCCTACTTTAGCATTTAGGTCCCCCCCTACAATTACTCTCCCTTGGTTCAAAAATTTTTATCATTTTGCTTAACATCTCCCAAAAAACTTTTCCTCCTCTACACTCCTCTCTTCTCCAGGTTCATATCCCTTATTAAAGACCCCACGTTTTGCATCCAACCGTTATTTTTTAAACCACTTTTCCCTTGAATTTATTCATTTATATTCCCTTCTCCTTATAACTCATCCTTCAACATCATTTTACCCCGTTTCCCTTTGTCAACTTCTTATATATATATATATATATATATATATATATATATATATATATATATATATATATATATATATATATATATATATATATAATATTATCACCGAAGCAGGTAATTTTTAATTATTTAAAGGGTGACCTTTTTGGGAAAAAACAGTCGAAGGATCTCCTTCAATGGACGAAATAAATTTAAAAATTTTGTTCAACCGATAAAACCTGTTGAGCTTTAACTACATGAAAATTCAGATTTGCAGGCATGGTGGAAAATTTTAGGGAGGAAGATGAGTGTGATATAGCTGTGTCGTGGGGTTGAGGGGGTGAAAAATATCGGTGTTGGTTGTAGAACGCTGTGGGTAATGGGAGAGGGGTCGTTAAAGAGGGGGAAACATCGAGGGGGAGCGGGGGGGGAGTGGATGTCCTGAGGGTGACTTGGGACGGAAGGGAATTGGGGGTTACAGCAGGAGGGGGGACTAGAAGAGCAAACAAACAAGGATGGGAAAGGGAAATTGTTAGGTCAACCCCGGGGCCCGGGGAAGGGTGCTGCTGTTTTGCTGTTGCTGCTGTTTGTTGCTGCTGCTGCTCCAAGAGATTTACATTCAAGGTGAAGAGCTGATGTTGTTAGTTGTGGGGGTGAAAGGGAATAGGGAAGGTGATGCCAGTGATGGAGTAGAGGGGATGCCAGTGATGTGGTAAAAGGGATTTCCA